>JARYGA010037082.1:0-69925 GCA_030545235.1 Helianthus tuberosus
AAACTCGTGAACTCGCTAACGTTATGTTGACACTCTACTACATGCTTTGCAGGTTGCTCGATACAGCTCTGGACGGACGTTGCAATTTGATGGAGTGCGTGGTTCGTAAGTATCATGATAACAACTTGTGGTTTTCAGTTACGATGCGTTTTCTTCCCTTTTCCGCTGTGAACTTAAACTATGTTTGAAAATTTTAAATGAGGTCACTAATTATACTAATGTTTATAATAATAATTAAAACGCTTCAAAATAATTAGTGGCTAAGATCCTGGTCAGTCACACGCCTCGCGGTAAAACTCCGCGTGTGGATTTTGAGGGTGTGACACTAAACCTGCAGAAGGAACTACCTAGAAGAATGCAAGAGCCTTCCAGTTGACTACACAGGAAGCAGATCTGATTCCTGATGTGATAGCGGGTACGTTCCTAGTTCACAACGTTTATGCAAAAGTATTATTTGACTCTGGTGCAAACCAAAGTTTTATAAATACTTCGTTCTGCCAAGCTCTTAAGTTACCTTTAACTAAACTTAGGCAGATTTATACGGTAGAAACAACAGACGGTAACTCCGTTAGCATAAATCAAGTCTTGCAGGAAGGTAAGATAGAACTTTCAGGTCATAAATTTTCTGCAAACCTGTTGCCCATGAATTTAGCTGGATTCGATGTTGTGTTAGGAATGGATTGGTTAGTAGCCAACCATGCTCGAATCCTCTGTGAGAAGAATTCCATAGAAATTCATGCGCCATCAGGAGAAATAATCGTGGTCGCAGGGGATAAACCACGTAAGACAATGAAATTCATTTCAGTAATGAAAAATGCTAGTTATGAAAGAAAGCAAGGAATAGTGTATATGATTTCGGTAATCATTAGCATTAAGAGTAAAGAATTTAAGGAAATTCCAGTAGTATCAGAATACTCGGATATATTCCAAGAAGAACTACCTGGATTACCACCCGATAGGGAAGTAGAATTTAGAATTCATCTAATTCCTGGAACTACACCGATAGCCAAGGCACCTTATCGGTTAGCACCCACCGAAATGTTAGAATTGAAAATATGTTAGATGAATTACTAAGCAAAGGATTTATACAACCTAGTTCATCCCCTTGGGGAGCACCAGTGTTGTTTGTGAAAAAGAAAGATGGTTCAATGCGAATGTGTATCAATTACAGGGAATTGAATAAGGTTACAATTAAGAATCGATACCCATTACCTAGGATTGATGGTCTCTTTGATCAACTTCAGGGAGCTAGATATTTCTCTAAGATAGATTTACGCTCCGGATACCATTAATTGAAGGTACAAGAAGAAGACATACCTAAAACTGCTTTCAGAACTAGGTATGGTCATTACGAGTTTACAGTTATGCCTTTTGGATTAACAAATGCTCCTGCAGCATTTATGGATATGATGAATAGAATCTGTAAACCATATTTGGATAAATTTGTAATTGTCTTCATCGACGATATACTTATTTATTCCAAAAGCCAGAATGAGCATTGTGAACATTTATATGCACTCTTAACTTTGTTAAGAAAAGAGAAGCTTTACGCCAAATTCTCTAAGTGTGAATTTTCGCTCCAGGAGGTGCAATTTTTAGGACACATGGTGAATCACGAAGGTATTCACGTAGACCCCTCCAAAATAGAAGCAATCACCAAATGGAAAGTTCCGCAATCAGCTATGGAAGTTAGAAGCTTTCTAGGATTAGTTGGGTATTATAGGCGATTCATTAAGGATTTTTCTAAAATAGTCGTGCCATTAACTAAGCTAACCTGTAAAGCAGTGAAGTTTGAATGGGGACCTAGACAACAAGAGGCTTTTAGGATTTTAAAACAAAGGTTAACAAACGCTCCAATTCTAGCCTTGCTAGAAGGAACAGAAGATTTTGAAGTTTACTCTGATGCTTCTAAGCTAGGATTAGGATGTGTGCTAATGCAACGCAAGAAGGTAATTGCGTATGCCTCAAGACAATTGAAGAAGCACGAGGAAAACTATACAACACATGACTTAGAATTAGGATCAATAATTTTTGCCCTTAAGATTTAGAGACATTATCTGTATGGAAGTAAGTTTATTATTTATACAGATCATAAGAGTTTAAGATACATATTTGGGCAAAAAGAATTGAACATGAGGCAAAGAAGATGGATGGAAATTCTAAGTGACTACGACTGTGATATTCAATATCACGAAGGAAAAGCAAATATAGTTGCAGATGCCCTAAGTCGTAAGTATCATGAAAAGCAAAAGCGAGTTCGTGCTCTCAGATTAAATCTTCAGGTAGATTTAATGAAACAACTGAAGAATGTTCAGGAAACAGCAGTCAAGGATGATGCTGAAGGAATGAAAGGAAGGATCAAAGATCTAGAGCAAGGCACCGATGGAATTTAGAGATTCCACAAGAATAGAGTTTGGGTACCTAAACAAGGAAACTTAAGAAATAAAATTTTAGAGGAAGCTCATAAATCTAGGTATACCATGCACTCAGGAAACAATAAGATGTACAAAGATTTAAGAAATAATTCCTGGTGGATAGGAATTAAAAAGGACATAGCTAGATATGTATCTAAATGTCTGACCTGTTCGCAAGTTAAAGCAGAACACCAGAAACCTTCAGGGTTACTCCAACAATTAGAAATGCCTGTATGGAAATGGGAACTAATAACCATGGATTTCGTTACTAAGTTACCCAAAGAAAAGGTAATGACACGATTTGGGTAATTGTGGATCGATTAACCAAATCTGCTCACTTTCTGCCAATGAAGGAAACCTTTAACATGTAAAGGTTAGCCAAGTTATACGTAGACGAAGTAGTATCCTTACATGGAGTTCCACTCTCCATTGTATCGGATAGGGATAGTCATTTCACTTCACATTTCTGGACAAGTTTTCAAAAGGCAATGGGGACCCGATTGAATTTAAGTACTGTCTACCATCCCCAAACTGACGGACAAAGTGAAAGGACGATCCAAACCCTAGAAGACATGCTCAGGGCATGTGTGATAGATTTTGGTGGAAACTGGGATGATCACCTACCCTTAATTGAATTCTCCTATAACAATAGTTATCATTCAAGCATTGAAGCTACCCCATTCGAAGCACTGTATGGACGAAAGTGTAGAACTCCAGTTTGCTGGGCAGAAATAGGAGAAAGCCAATTATCTGGTCCTGAGATTGTGCAAGAAACCACTGACAAGATTACTCAAATCAAGGAAAGACTAAGGACGGCTCGAGATCGCCAGAACAGTTATGCAGACAATTGAAGCCAGCCATTGGAATTTCAAGTCAGAGATAAGGTACTCTTGAAAGTTTCTCCTTGGAAAGGAGTAGTCCGGTTCGGTAAAAAGGGAAAGCTAAGTCCAAGGTACGTAGGGCCTTTCCCAATAATCTAGCGAATAGGACCAGTTGCTTATTGCCTACAACTACCAGAAGAACTGGCTAGAGTACATGATGTATTCCATGTATCCAACCTTAAGAAATGTTTATCTGACGAATCCCTGGTAGTACCTCTCCAACATATAGAGGTAAATGAGAAGTTAAAATTTGTTGAGAAGCCACTGCAAATAGAAGACAGAAAGGTCAAGTTTCTCAAGCACAAAAGACTAGTGCTGGTCAAAGTCAAGTGGGATTCAAAGAGAGGACCAGAGTACACTTGGGTGCTGGAATCAGAAATGAAGCGAAAGTATCCTCACTTATTTTAGTAAATCTCGAGGACGAGTTTTTAAATTAGGTGGGGAGGATGTAAGGACTGCAAAAATGTCCCAAATAGACTCGTAAGTAAAAACCGGGACCCTTGAAACCCTAGTGAGCATGAAAAATCAAGAAAATTGAATTCTTGGTTTCCACGCGGGCCGCGTAAGCCTTAAGGTGAGGCTACGCGGGCCACGACAGCTTGCACTTCACCGGATAAGCGTTCAGGCCACGTGTCAACCACGTGGCGGACCTACCAGTGACACGCTAGCCCTAATCATAGAATAGGAGGCCCTCGCAGGCCGCGTAAGTGTTTATTAAGTTTTACGCGGGCCGCGGAAAACTCATTTTTCTGCTACAAATTGCCTGTGCATGGGATTTGTTCTGTGCTCGAAAATTTCCAATAAAAAACGAAGGAAACTGCTCAGAATCATAATTTTTCTTAGGGAAAAGCTACCGTGAATAGAGGGTATTAACTCGATCTGTGACACCCCAGGAAAACCATGCAACTTAACTAGCTTCCTCAGTAACTACGTGCTAAATTTCGGGACGAAATTTCTTTCAACTTGGGGATGATGTGACAACTCGTATTTCAGAACCTTTCGTTGTGCTTTGATGTAACTTGTTTGGACATTATTTGATTACGTGATACGTGGTTTTAATAGAATGTTTGTATGTAATATGATTATGTGTGTAGTTTATGTATATAGGTACTTTAGTCGCACAACACAAACCTAACCGCACAATTTAATTCGGATCATGAACACCTTTGGGCCGCACATTACGTTCTACCCATTCACTCCTCTCGGCCCACTATACTTGCACTCGAGACCAAGGGCAGCCCAAGTAACGGTTCGGCCCACTCCCCTTATCCTCTTATACGTTTGCACGCACCCATTAGTAGGGTTGCTTCTCATAATTTAGCAAGCACAAGAAATACACAAACCCTAGCTCTCTCTCTCTCTCCTTCCCTCTCTTGTTCGACGGCAGCCCCACCCCCATAACTCGAAGCCTACTTTCTTTGCAACGTGATCTTCCTTGTCTAGTATCACATCGCACACTCCCAGTTAGTGTCTTTGTTATTGTTCGATTGTATGATCTTTAATGTGTTGTTATCATGTGTTTGACTAGGGTTTCACATTAGAAGTTATGTTAATCAAATATGATCATGAAGTTTGTTTTGTTACACATGAAACTGTCTTGGCATAATGATTAGAAACATATGTTAGAAGGAATGAACTAAGGGGTTATAGCAATCGCATGACTTAGTTTTGATACACTTGGTATGTTAAAGTGTGGATATAGGCTACTGGAATTATGAGCCGAGAATATATGTTGCATTGTATTATTGGTTTGAATTGCATGTTAATTCACTAGGATGATGATTGATCGAATGCTTTGAATGATGAGTTGTTGTTGATTGTTCTTGATTAGGATAATTAGGGTTCATATGAATCAAGGAATGATAAACTGTTTTGATCTATTTTGAATAACAACTGATCATGATTATTGTTAGAGAGATTTGGAAACGTTGGAGTATTTTTAGAATTTACTAAATAGATTGTAACTGACTCCCTAAAATTATGGCATCACATTCCCAATCGCACAAGATCTGATCGTTTAAGGTCTGATCATACAAGAGCAGTCGCACAAGTCCCTAATCGCACAAGCTTATATGTCTTAGGGTACAACTGGTTAGGCACACCGTATAACCCATTTAAGTACAATCGCACAACATTTTGTGGATCACAAAAGATTTTGGGCCGCTCAACATGTTAAGTTGTGATATGTTGTTGGGCCGAGCAGCCCAAAAACCCCAGTCGCACAAGTGTTTCGAATCGCACAAGTATATTGGATCGCACAAGTTGATTGTCTGGTTGTATGTTTGGGCCGTATGGGTTTTGAATTGCATGTTAATGGGTCGGGTTTGTTTTCAGTCGCATGACCCGTTGTGAGTCGTACAAGATTATGCTGGACGCACAACAGGTTGGGCCAGGTGATGATTGGTCTTTATTTGCTCGCACAAGATGATTGGGCTTGCACAAGCTTAATGGCCCAATCATCTGAAAAAAAAGGAAAACCGTTTTTGTAAAAGCAGACTATAACCGAACAGTTCTGAAAACGTGAATACGACCATGACACTCAGCTCCAGATTGCAAGGTTCGTCTCTCGTATACTCATTGTACTGCATAACTAGTGAACAGTTACATATGATATTGCATGTGATTGCACGTTTAGCAAAACAGTATGAATTCATGTATTACTTGCATGTGCTATGTGACTGTTAGGGTGGTATTTCCCTAAACATTCATGACTTACGCTTCGTGATGCTCTTCGTTTGCTACTCGAGTTTGAGGAACCATTTGACATGAGTTAAGAAGAGCTAAGATGAGCATGCAAATCGCAATATTGTTGTGGGTGCACACATAATAATAATGTGGGGTGCATGCGAGTCCCAGTGAGGCTTAACAAGTGAAAAAGGGGTTCCGTTCCGTTATTTGATCGATGTGAAACATAACAAACCTATAGGGGTCATAGCAGTGATTGTCCCCTACTCGAACGTGAACTTTCCATTCCTCTCTGGATCCTTTCGAATCTCGACGCTATCGAGTATTACCAGAACACCCATCTGAATGCCTAGCGAACTGTGTAGAATGTTAGGTGCTTGTACGAACATCCCCGAGTTGGATGTTGCAACGACAATGATTAGTCTATATCTTTCTCACCTTTCTTCGTTTGCTGGAACTTAACGTATTGACACCTTGGATCCCGAAGCGCGATCACTTTTGCAGCAATCTCGTAACATACCGTGTATTACTCAAGTAACTTGCAACATCGATGGACAGGAGGATGAGCGTAGTACTTTACCGACCTCAGTACTTGACGACCCTGATTACCGGCAACGAGCACCAGCGACTTGGCTTCAATCAAATCCTTAACCCTTGTCAGCAACTCATGGGAGTCGACTCTTACGAATCAATCAGGACATAAGCAATGAAAATCGACTATAACATGGAATGTGTAGCTGCCAACACAGCGAGTAGTACTTTAGGACGTGGCTCAGAATGTAGAAAGATGGACCTCGATGGTGAAGAATCATAGGGCTTCGTTTCGAGCAATGACATTGGGAGCAGCAGTCACAGCGACAACAACGTATTCGTAACCCTAGCCTACAGTAAGGAAATAAAAGTGACTACAACATGGATTGGCCGTGGTTAAGTTAAGAAGACAACGACCAAAGGAACAAAGATAGTACTTGAAATACTTGTAATGAAAACAGCATCACTAGAAATGGTGCTCATGGAAGGGCATTTAGAATTGGCATGGGCGACGCTAGGACTTTAGCAACATGGTAGCTAGTATGAGTAGCTAATCGCTTCGTCTTTGCTCCGTTTGACCCTGATGCTCCTTGAATTTGAACCTGTTGTGGAATCGGCTGACGACAAGACAATTGACATTTCATATGTTAGTTGGGATGCAAATTCGACCTTGTGGGACAAGCGATCGACATCGATATTCCTTCTGCTATCCTTGATGGTTTGAAGCAGTAGTTAGAATGGATTGGTAATCCATACATCGCGCAAATATACCGTGTGAGGAGAAAACTTTGTGTATCCCTCTCCCTAGTGGAGAATCATCATTTGATTCAAAGTATCGGAATTGTGCAAAGGTTAGCATCAATTCTTCAATGAAAGCTTGGGAGTGTCCACGGAAGGATTATCCCGCTATGTTAGCACTTATTATTGATGTTAAGGTTGAGGAAAAGAGGATCGAGGATCCACCCTTTGTTCATGATTTCTACCTATGTGCTACCAGAAGAACTATCAGGTGTACCCTCACATCGTCCGGAGGAGTATCAGATCAGTATCAGGTCAGAGGCAGCCCTGATTACTCGTACTCTTACCGTCCTGCACCAGGAGGGTTGCAAGAGTTGTGTTAATCAACTACAGGGATTATTGAACAGGAGTTTTGTTGAACCTAGCTTTTCGCTTTGGGGAGCCCTAATTAGATCCATAAATTTTCGTATGTGTACTGATTATCGAGAACTTAGTAAGGTGGCAGTTCAGAACCACTTGCCTCAACCATGTATTGGCAACCTGTTGACCAGCTGCGAAGATCAAGCCCCATTCGAGTATTGACTAACGAGTGAGCTATCACCAGATGGAAGTTCAAGGGGGGAGCATGTTCCTACAACAGCATGTCGGACGTGATGCAGCCATTTCAACTTCGTATACCATGATCATTGAATTGAACAACACACCAGCAGCTTCAGGGTTCACATGAATCGACCGTATTTATTGACGACGTTCTGAATCATGACCAGGAGAAAGGAACACCATGGGTGGCATATGTAATCTATTTCAGCGCTTCTGTGGGAGGAGCCATTACGTGCGAAGTCATGCATTTTGATCAGGTAACCAACGGAGTGGGAATACTCGTGGATCTCGCTGAGATGCATCTTGTTAGAAACTGATCGACACCAAAGATTCCTTCAGGGATGCAGCAATTCCTTGGTTTCACTAGATACTATCGCAGCTTACCCACAGGATTTTCGAAGGTCACACAGCTTAAATCTCTTTAGCACAGTAGGGTACCGTGTTCGTGAAAGACGAAACGTCTTTTCAGCTTTCGAGTTCCAACTCTACAATGCACCGAGCATCGTCTTTACCCGAGGGTGCGGGTGATTTAGTGGTATACCACGATGGCCCGAATCAGAGTCCCGGTTACACACAGACACAACAGGAGAGAGTAATGAATTACGTGATGGAGTTACAAGGAGGAACTGCACGACACACGACTGACGGTGAAAACCGTGGCCTTGGGATTTTAGATGGAGGCATTACTTGGACGGTACCAGATGCGTTATTTAGACCGATCACAAGGGCCTCCCGTGTACTTTGGCTTCGACAGAACTAAATTAGTTAATGGCATCGCTGGAGGAAACTTTAGGATGATTACAACTATGAAACTTGAACGTGCACGAGCCTTGCAGCTCACTATCGACTCTAACTTACCTGATCAGACTCGCTCTGTTCAAACTGGAGAACTGTAGGAAGAGGATTTTCAATTCAAACCCATGTGGGGCATGGAGAAGCAACCTTTGACCGGTCGGACGATATACGTTACCTCATGGAATGAATGTGGATCTCATTATACGGCAACTATAGGGAACTCGTGTTGAGCAGAGCGCACCGGCTTTGATATTCTACTCGTCTGGGTTTTGATGAGAGACACTAGGATTTATAAACCTTGTACTGGTAGTCGGACATGAAGGCCCACCTAGCTAGGTATGGGAATGATGTTTGGCTTGTGGGAAAGTCAAAGTGAAGTGTTAGCAACCAGAAACACCTATATCGAAAGCGAAAACAGACTGCCATGGATTTGGTCGCTAACCTACTTACAACTCGAAACGGAAACAATATCACCTGGATGATCGTTGATTGTCTCACGTAACCAGCACACTTTCTAGCCATCAAGGAAACGGATAAGTTTTCTGCACTTGTAGTCATCTACCTGAAAGAAGTGGTTGCTAGGCACGGGGTGCCAACCTCCATTATCTCTGATCACGACCCACGATTTGCATCTGATTTGTGGCAAGCGATGCACAAATCCTTTGGCTCACATCTAGACATGAGCACAGCATATCATCCCCAGACGGAGGGGCAGACTGAATGCACCATCCAAACTCTTGAAGACATGCTTCGGGCATGTGTAATTGACTTTGGCAACGGCTGGGAAAGACATCTTCCCTTTAGTGGAGCTTTCGTATAACAACAGTTACCACACCAGCATCCAAGCTGCCCTATTTGAGGCATAGTACGGACAGAAGTGCCGATCACCCCTTTGTTGGGCAGAAGTTGGAAACAGCCGAATCACTGGCCCAGAACTCTTCATAGACACAATAGAGAAGATTGCTCAGATATGACAACGAATGGCGGCAGCTCATGACCGTCAGAAAAGCTATGCTGATAAGCGCAGGAAACCACTCGAGTTCCAGGTTGGGGATCGAGTGCTGCTCACAATCTCACCTTGGAAAGGTGTGATTCGTTTTGGTAAAACGAGGCAAGCTAAATCCACGTTATGTTGGACCTTTCGAAATCACGGAGAGAATTGGCAAGGTGGCCTACAGATTGAATCTACCCGAAGAACTCAGTGGAGTTCACAACGTATTCCATGTGTCGAATCTGAAGAAGTGTCTGTCAGATTAAACTCTTATAGTTCCTTTCAAGGAGCTTACCATCGATGATGAGTTACGATTTGTCGACGAACCAGTGGAAATCTTGGACCGGAAGGTCAAGATTCTCAAACGTACCAGAATGCCACTTGTTCGAGTTAGTTAGAACTCCCGTCGTGGCCCAGAGTTTACCTGGGAACGAGGAAACAAAATGAAACACAAATATCCCCAGTTATTCGAGAAAAGTGAAACCCTGCTGAGGCCGAAGCTACGGCGGAATTTCGGGACGAAATTCCAAACCAACGGGGGAAGGATGTGACACCCCAGGAAAACCAGGAAAACCATGCAACTTAACTAGCTTCCTCAGTAACTACGTGCTAAATTTTGGGACGAAATTTCTTTCAACTTGGGAATGATGTGACAACTCGTATTTTAGAACCTTTCGTTGTGCTTTGATGTAACTTGTTTGGACAATATTTGATTACGTGATACGTGGTTTTAATAGAATGTTTGTATGTAATATGATTATGTGTGTAGTGTATGTATATAGGTACTGTAGTCGCACAACACAAACCTAACCGCACAATTTAATTCAGATCATGAACACCTTTGGGCCGCACATTACGTTCTACCCATTCACTCCTCTCGGCCCACTATACTTGCACTCGAGACCAAGGGTAGCCCGAGTAACGGTTCGGCTCACTCCCCTTATCCTCTTATACGTTTGCACGCACCCATTAGTAGGGTTGCTTCTCATAATTTAGCAAGCACAAGAAATACACAAACCCTAGCTCTCTCTCTCTCTCCTTCCCTCTCTTGTTCGACGGCAGCCCCACCCCCATAACTCGAAGCCTACTTTCTTTGCAACATGATCTTCCTTGTCTAGTATCACATCGCACACTCCCGGTTAGTGTCTTTGTTATTGTTCGATTGTATGATCTTTAATGTGTTGTTATCATGTGTTTGACTAGGGTTTCAAGTTAGAAGTTATGTTAATCAAATATGATCATGAAGTTTGTTATGTTACACATGAAACTGTCTTGGCATAATGATTAGAAACATATGTTAGAAGGAATGAACTAAGGGGTTATAGCAATCGCATGACTTAGTTTTGATATACTTGGTATGTTAAAGTGTGGATATAGGCTACTGGGATTATGAGCCGAGAATATATGTTGCATTGTATTATCGGTTTGAATTGCATGTTAATTCACTAGGATGATGATTGATCGAATGCTTTGAATGATGAGTTGTTGTTGATTGTTCTTGATTAGGATAATTAGGGTTCATATGAATCAAGGAATGATAAACTGTTTTGATCTATTTTGAATAACAACTGATCATGATTATTGTTAGAGAGATTTGGAAACGTTGGAGTATTTTTAGAATTTACTAAATAGATTGTAACTGACTCCCTAAAATTATGGCATCACATTCCCAATCGCACAAGATCTGATCGTCTAAGGTCTAATCGTACAAGAGAAGTCGCACAAGTCCCTAATCACACAAGCTTATATGTGTTAGGGTACAACTGGTTAGGCACATCGTATAACCCTTTTAGGTACGATCGCACAACATTTTGTGGATCGCACAAGGTTGTGCTGATCGCACAAGATTTTGGGCCGCTCAACATGTTAAGTTGTGATATGTTGTTGGGCCGAGCAGACCAAAAACCCCAGTCGCACAAGTGTTTCGAATCGCACAAGTATATTGGATCGCACAAGTTGATTGTCTGGTTGTATGTTTGGGCTGTATGGGTTTTGTATTGCATGTTAATGGGTTGGGTTTGTTTTCAGTCGCACGACCCGTTGTGAGTCGCACAAGATTATGCTGGACGCACAACAGGTTGGGCCGGGTGATGATTGGGCTTTATTTGCTCGCACAAGATGATTGGGCTTGCATAAGCTTAACAGCCCAATCATCTGAGTCGCACAAGTTTAGGGTATGTCTATGTGAACTGTATGCTACTGTTAATATGATCGATGTGTTTGCCATGTTCGCTATGTATTGTGACTTGTTAGCGTATGTGTAAACCTACGTGCACTACTTGAACCTATACCTGACTTGTATGGTAACCATGTTAGGACGTGGTTGACCACTAGCAGCTTGATTGACCTCTTTGTGTATCAGCCGATCAAACCGAGGTGAGTTCACACTTTCTACAAGGCATGGGATTCCCAGGGGTTGGGAATGGGTTAAGAACTTAATCTGAAACTGCGTGATCTCCTGGTTTGGAACACGTACCATATCCTCTTTATTGAAGGGTGACAACATGTACTAAGAACTTAATCGAAACCTGCGTAATCTCCTGGTTTGGAGATTACATACACATCCTCTTTTCTGAAGGGTGACAACACTGATACTAGACCAAAAACTCTATCATGAAGTCCCTCATTTTTATATCGACTTAATCGTCGGGCCAATGGCGAGCGGGTCATTAGTTAGATAGCACTATTTAGGTTTGACAAGCCTCACACCGTGCCGCAGAGGACGGGCGTGAACTAATGGATCTGGCCACGTCAATGATGATAGACATTGACGCTAGGGCACCAATTTACTTCAGTCAGTGGTCGATATGGTAACGGGTCTAGTGGTTCACATGGGGAAGCCCCCCACTGGTTATGGTTTGGGAAAGAAGGAATTGGTTAATCATATTTTCAACTATGGGGTAACCCCCACAGCAAGTAAGCCAGCTAAAGAAAAACTATGTTTTTGAAACAACTTAAAACGAACACCCAACTGTGAACTCGCTCAACTTTGTTGTTGATTCGTTGTTACATGCCTTGCAGGCCTTTAGGTGCATATCATTGGAACTTGTTGTCTGGGAGGCTGGAGTGGTCTTGGGTCTAGATACATGGAATCGCAACACAAGACTAATGGTTTTTACATGTGGTTTATAAACTCTTAACGAATGAATTATGCTTCCGCTGTATACTGTGAATTATTTGTAACGCGTAACATTTAATGTTAATAAATGAAAGCTTTACTTAAATATACCTATGATTTCAATGTGATTGGTGGCTAGATCCTGGTACGTCAAACGCCTCGCGGGGGTTCCGCTTGTGGTATTTTGGGGGTGTGACACGATCGCTGCTACGATTCAATGTCCGATCGATTTAAACCAATCCGATGGATGTTTAAGTGCTGCCCACATTAGGGCTATACTTTGTCATTCGTCGTGAACTCGATGGATGTTTAAGTGTTGCACTTTGTCATTCGTTGTGAGGGTTTTTAATCTCGTGAGTTATCGTAAATGCTGTATTAAGTTACTGACCTAATTCGTGTGCATTGTTGTTTAAATTAGGTTATCAGGCTTATCAGTAGGCTAAACTCTGCCCGTTTAAACTTGCAATGTGAGTCATTCTCTTTTTATTAACAATGTTTTACAATACTCCAATTATTTTCAAAGTTATAATTACAGGGATTAAGTCGTGGTTATCTTGAATCACTGGCAAGTGGGGTATTGTGCACATTACTAATTTCTCACGGTTAGGTTCATAAACCTAACAGTGATAATCATCACTACTTGGGTGAAAGGACCCAATAGTGGTATGACCATCGTCACCAGGGTGTGACACGGCGCCAGATAAAAATAAGATAGAAGCCATTGTAATCGCTCTTATGCTGTAATTGATAGCTATGTGTCGTTTTATCAAATTGAGTGACTCGCCAGTATTTCCCCGCTGATAAAATATTTTAAAAAATGTTTCAGGTGACCTACTGTGAATCAAGGAAAAGTGCTACGGAGCACTAATAAAGCTTGAAGTGGTGGCTCAGTTAAATAAATAAACATGTTTTGTAAAACAGGGAATTTCCTTGTGAAATTCCTCTATTGTAAATTACGGGGTTTGTCCCAAATTATGAAATAAAATAATCGGGCATTTTCAAGTTTAAAGATCCTATTAAAACTTCCGCTGTCAACTCCAATAATAAATACCACGGGTTTCTGTCCCGCGGCTCCTGGACTGAGTAAAACCGGGACGGGGGCCGTGACAAAAGGTGAGCATACAAGTTTAATAGTATAATAGTAGCGACAGTGAGTTTACGCATAACCAGCATGTAACACGTAGTAATGCGAAGCAACTAGGTTATCGATAATGAAATATGCACAGACGTGACTGCAAGTTGTAGAGTGCGCAACACATATCACCACTGTGACACGTGAAGAAATACCCTTAGCAACCCCCGTCCACGACAGGTGCTGAGTCCAAACTATAGTACTATCGTTGCTAAGGCGTCAGGAAACAATCACTGTGTAAACATAACATACAAGCAATCATCGAATAACACGTATAACATGAGAGAGCGGTTCGCGTATAAAAGTGTCGCGTTGTGTGATCGATGTGATTTTGATATACGTAACGTATGTAACACCCAAAAGTGCGTAAAGCAAAAAGGGATCGAGTATACTCACAGATTGTGTTTAGTAAATAAACACTCACTTGGATTGAAGGGAGCGCTGAGAGATTAGCCTGAACAGTTAACGATAGTATAAGCGATGAACGGTGTGTTGAATAGCGTGTCGGTGAGTTAAGTGACGAAGAGTCATCCGATCGAATGACTGTCCAGACGGATGGCCATTCGCTCGAAGGGTGATCCGTTTGGGATGGATGTGTTTGTGTATGATGTGCCTTTGAAGTTTTCGTTGTAGCATTTTGTAAAACAAGAAGTTTCTCTACCTTTCAGGTCGTCCGGTCGGATGGGCATCCGGACGGATGGCTGTCCGCTCGGATGGCAATCCGGGTGGAGGCTAACATAATTGAAATTTGGAAATTTTTTAAGTTATTCAAAAACCCAAAGGTCATCCGATCGGATTGTCGTTCGATCGGATGGCTATCCGATCGGACAACAGTCCGTTCAGCAACCAGTTTGTTCTTGAAACTTGTAAAAATTGTTAAGTTTAGATAGTTTTGTGATCGAGCCGAGACGGTATGACCACGTGTTAAACAACAGAAACCCCATCAGATCCAAGTCATCCGATCGGATGGGAATCACCCCGTCCGATCAGTTAACTGTTCTTGACGGTGGTTCATGTTCAACCCGTGAATCGGTTGTCTACTCCGATAGAAATCCATTCCCAGTCCAACACTTCACCATAGAACGAGTAGAAGGCCTGAATGAGCTCTGATTCTATCAGTTTTGAGTAAAAAGTTGAGAATATCGAAGAAAAGTTTGAAATATTTTGATTATTTTTAGATTTAGGAGAAATCAGTGTTTAAACATTGTAGAAATCTCTTAGATCTGAGTTGTTCTTGGTGGAATGAAGTCACACTTTGAAGTTCTTGAGAACCCATGATGACATCACCCTAGAACAGCCCAAATCGAGTGATTTCATGGTTAAAAGTTAAGATTTTGTGGTGAAAATGATGAAGAAGCGTGTGTAGATCATATAAGTACAAGATTTGAGGTAGAAACTTACAAGAATCGCGAGAAATTGAGAGAAAAGAGGGCTGGAACATGCTGGTCGGAGAAGGAGCTATCACATCACTGTTCATGTGATGTGACAGGTGCTATTTATAGGCAAAGGAAGGAGAAAGGCAGTGCAAAAGGGACGGATCGGAGGGCAGCCCGATCGGATGGCCATCCGATCGGATGGTCATTCGATCGAAGGGCTTCAACGAGTTGGTTTCCAATGTTTTGTTTCGTGCCTTGAGCGTTGTGATGCGTTGCAAGCAAGCGATGCGATAGTATTAAACGATAGTTACATAAATAACCTAACTCCTAACAATCACAAAAGTAAATCTTAAACTTCGAGTTCGCGATGAGATTGCGTTGCGATAGAGTTGCGATTGCGTTTTCGAATAATCACCTCAAACATAAATAAACATGCACAAGTAACACATAAATTGCACACACACGTAAAACAATATCCAGAACATGAGATTCGAGTTGCGATGCGATAACGATGAGATAACGATAGATAGATTGGCGATAAACTGCGATTATTAGCATTTACTCCACATAATATAACTAAAGTAACATAAAATAGAGTATCAATTACAAGTCAGGAGTACAATCAATTAGTGAAGCAAGGAGTGACAGATCACATTTAGCAATCTTTTCTTCCTTTGACTTTGACTTGTACTTTGACTTTCAGAAATGCGGGTTGTTACATCACAGATCCTCAAAATTTATTAACACTTCAAATCATGTATGCACATCAACTTTAAACAAGATTTTGATAACAAAATTCCTTAAACACTTACACAATTAGCACATATTTATATCTAACCAAAAATCTCAAAAAATGCAATATGACCAAGAATGAACACATACTACACCTTCAAGATCCTACTTTCTGTTTTGAATTATATTCAGAGCATCTTTGTGCTCGATACCCTAGACTACAATTCCCTCATCATTCCTATACACAAAACTGTATTATAAAGAAATGTAGCCAAACACACAAAAGTATCCACTTTCATTTCATGATTCAAAAACTACAAGGAAATGCAAAACCCTAATAGACATACGAAATGTGAAACAAAAATCTCGAACATTAACCAGAGAAAGCATGGGACGGGTGAGAATGTGGGCTGCCATTGCTTCCTTTCTGAACCGAGACCGAAACTACAGCAACCGACCTAACCACTGCCATTGCCTGATGTCTCCGGTGTGGCTCCGGTTGTCGTCAGTCACCACCATCATCACCATCATCATCGATATCATCAGGTTCACCATCAACACCATCTGTCATCATCATAATTAGAAAATCGGACGAAAAAGAACGGAGTTCTGCTGCGAAACCCACCAGAATTAACCGTCACTACCGCCTGTGGCGGCGTTGCTGTTGTTGTTGCTTAACAGAGAGACAGGGAAAGAGCGAGGGTATGGTGGTGTGAGAAAGTGGAAGAAGAAGGGTGTAGGGTTTAGGTTTAGTAAGTTGGGTTGGGCTTGGGCCCAAGTGTATGAACAGATTAATTACTTGTGTCTCATTTTATACGAAAAAGCTCGTAAATAATATAAACAGTAAGTATATCACATCTATGTATACGTTAAACGACACCTTCCTCTCGACGCAGACTATTATTATTTAATAAATAATAATAGTAATAATAATAATAATAGTAATCAATTACCAGTTGGGGTCGGAAGCACGAGTTGTCACATGGTTATTAACTAATATTAATATTAAAAGAAATTTATTAAACAAATATAAATAAAATTTATGATGTTGAAGGAGAGAATGGCACGTGACATTATTTGAAGTCTTTTATTATAAGATAGATAAAGGAATGACATTTTAATATATGTCCAAAAGTTATTAACTTTTTTATTTTAATACATAATGTACAACTCTAAGATGGGGGTAAATTAGTGTTTCAAATAATAATTACACTTTAATGCTTTCATTTTGATTACATTTTAAATATATTATCTTTAACCAAATTACAGATAATTAGTTAATAGTTCCGTTTTATCCTCTTATAAAAATCTAAGTATCCCTATGATTTTTCAACCGCTATAACTTTTTCATAAGCTGATATTTAAAAAAAATGCACCACAAAAACTAGCATTTTTTTTGTTTAATTTGAATGCAATGTAACCATTATTTAAACAAAAACTTTTTTTACGTGATTAACAATGTCTAGAAGTGAGCAACAACTAAATTGTTAACGAAAAGCAGATGAAACCGAGCCGAACTCAACCAAAAACTGAATTAACTAAAAACCTATTAACCAAAAACCAAATTAAAAAAAAAAAACCGGTTATCAGTTTTTTTACACTTGTTTAACCAAAATTAACCGAACCGAAACTTTCATATTTTCATATATTTCTAGATTTATACCTTGAGTTCACGTATTTCATATATTTATACGTCCATTTCAAGTATATATACCTCAATTTCATGAATTTTAAGCAAACGTTTTAGCTCAAATGTTGTTTTGGCTATTAATTGAAATGAAAAGAACTTAAAAAACGTCAATCTAACCAATAAAACCTAGCTGATTAATCGAAAACCAATTGGTTAATAAAATAGACTAAGCGGTGAATTCGGTTTCAGGTTTGTTTGAGGATAATAGCCGAACCGACAGAAACATGCATACCACAACGAAATGGATTAATCGATAACTTCACTTATGACGTATATGCACTGCAATTAGGGATGACAATGGGTCAGGTTTGGGATGGGTTTAGGTATCCAACCCCAAACCCGGTTGGATAAGCTTGTCCCAAGCCCGTCGGGTATCTAGCGGGTAAATACGCATCAGGTATCGGGTAAACCCGTTAATCTAAAAAAAATTATTTGTTGGGTATACCTGACCCAAAACCCATCGGGTATTTACCGGGCAACTACTAATTATTAGTTACATTTAGTATTATCACAATCAAAATGTATCAAATAACTACAACATATACCTGTCCCAAAACGAGAGGGTTTCACAAAATAAGTAAATATTTTTCAAATCCCACATTTTAGTAGATACGTTTTCCACGAGTTAAGAACGGGTCGTTAGGCAAACTCTGATGCCAGCGTGGACTCAGTTAAGACAACACAGTCTGACCAGAGTAGAATTAGGACCTTCTGTTTAAGAGGGTGTGAGATATCTCTCTCACAACAACTCACCGTAAAAAAAAAAAAAAAAAAAAAAAAAAAAAAAAAAAAGGAACAGGCCAAAGATAACATGATGTAAAATTGTATTTTTAGAATGAAATATGATCTTAATTAAAATAAGTTAAAAGATAGGGCTGATATTTGCATATAAGTTAACTGATTGGAATAAATCTTCATAATTAAGATAATTGATTGGGGGCCTTTATATTTTACCAAGATTTACACTATAAAAACTACAGCCCACTGGTAAACCCTAATAGAGAAGAAGTCGACGATGGAAGGTAAAACGAGCAAGCCAAAGTGGCATGAAGTCTTAGAAGGCTTTTGTCAGTGTCTAGTTTTTTTCTTCATATTATATGAATGTTACATGTCTGCATTGGCGAAGCTTGCCCCCCCCCCCCCCCCCCCCCCCAATTTTTCCGAAACCGGGGGTGGAAACGTATATACCTAAAAATTTTCTATACGAAAGTACTATTCATAACACTACGCATCGAAAAGTTCGAGGGGTCGGGCGCCCCCTCGGAACAAGCCTAAGCTGCGCCACTGATGTCTGCACCTCGCATTCAAGATCAGAAACCCACACATGATTCAGAACTAGAAGTTTATTATCAGAAGATGATGACGATGGCCGGTGAGGATATAATTAAGAATGAAATCATCGTACAAAGACTCCAGGAAGATTGTGTTTATGAACTCTCGTGGTATAATCTTGGGCGCCTTAAAGGCTACCCAGACGTTGCAACTCCTCGCTGTACTAAGCTTCACAGCATGGGAATACGTCTACACTTTGGAATACCTAAACACCTTCGTCTTCACCCACATCATAATCATACTTGTTTTCCAAAACACCATTGATGCTCTTTAAACTCTTTCCTTTCTGTTTGGATATTGTTTGTCATTGGCAACTTTAATATAATAATATTGTTTTTTCGTTATGTTCTTTTTTTTTTATAAAACTATCATATTCTTATTTGTATAATATGTCGGTAGGGCTTTTTCAAGTCAAACAATAATTTTTTTTTCAGAAATAGGTGACTTGAGATGCAAAAGAGTGCCATTAGGTGGTCAACAATTTTGTTTTCATATCTAGGTAAGTAGCTGTTCAAAACAGCGATCTTCAAGCTCATTTCTGCAAAAGGTGAGATGGTTTCTGCAAAAGCTGTTAACTTGCTGAAAGTCGCAGTTTCATACTACAACCTTAATGAAGTCGTTGTTTCATTGTGCAATGTTAAAGAAGTCGCTGTTTCATTGTGCAATGTTAAAGAAAGTCATTGTTTTGAACAGCAATCTTCCATAAAGTTGTTGTTTTGAATAGCCAGGGGCGGATCTAAAGCCATTTAAGGGGTTCCCAGGAACCCGTTCGGTTCACAATTTATAGTGTTAAGTCATTAAGAAACTTTTAAAGGAACCCTTTAATATTTTGTAGGGGAACCTCTTAAACAAATCAATGAAGTGGTCTATTGGTATGTATGCATGTTATGTGTATTAGAAATGCCGAGTTCGAGTCTGGTTGTACTCTTTTTGCCTTTTTTTTTTGTTTTTTTACCTCAAAAACTCATTAAGGAGCTGCTAATGCAGCTAACAATCATCTGATTGGGTTTTTTTTTTTTCCTCTGGAAGTGAATGAGTTCAACAATCTTGAACTCTTGTAGCAATCTATCATTGATAAATCACAAATCCAATTCTATGTATGTAGATGAATTTGAATTTTCTGTCATGATGTTATTACAACAAGTTTCGATCGAGAATGTAATGCAATGTTTTCAAAAGATGAGACCTCGTAGGTAACAGTTGTAGGTATGTTTTTTTATTCGTAAAGACTATCTTATATATATGTTACGCTCATGACGATGTTTTTTTCACTATCGTATATTGGATTTTTATTATGTGATTAATCTTACCCGACCTAAACCGTCGCACCGACCCGTATTTTTTATGTTCGGACATATGATATTGGAACATTAAAAAAAGTGAACACCTTGAAAAAAATTTCTGGATCCGCCACTGTGAATAGCAATCTTCCATAAAGTCGCTGTTTTGACCAGCAATCTTCCATAAAGTCGATGTTTCATAGTACCATCTTATAAGAAGTCACTGTTTGATAAAGAAATCTTAATGAAGATTGCTGTTTCAAAGAAACATCTTCATTAAGGTCGTTGAATGACCGTGTAGTTTTGCAGCAGGAGTCACATGTGAGTTCTGATTTGAAATTGTGGCCATTAAAAAGACTGCCATATACAGTACTCTTGCATGCATTCTTATCTCACATGATATGACTAAACAATGCAAAGTTTAATTTCATTGTGTAAGGATTCCACTGTTTGTGTAAGATTTCCACTGTTCTTCAGTATGGATTCTAAAACTGATACACAGAAACGGGTCTTTAAAGTTGAACATAAACCAAAGCACAAGCACCACATTTCATTTCAAACACCTAACAAACAAAGCTTCAAACCTTGCTTTACCGATAAATTTTCTGTGAACTTTGATCTGCCGAAGATGAGTTTCGAATGTCATCCTTGTCCTCTTAATGCATCGGTGTTGTTTTTGAATAAGGATCACCGGGCGTTTGAGGTTTTCAAAAATCCAGAAAATTGAAATAACCCGATAAATAATAAACGATCAGATCGATCGTTCTAGAACTATATGAAACAACATCCGGTTGGTCCAAGGGTAGAAGGTTTAATACGTGCAGCAGGATTCAGTGGGATACTGGACATTGGGTACCGGTATATAGACCACGCCTTAATAAATGCGTTGGTTGAGCGGTGGAGGCCAGAAACTCACACGTTTCACCTTCCTTTCGGCGAAACCACTGTGACATTACAGGATGTCCACGTGCTGTGGGGGCTACCAATAGATGGGGAGCCTATATCTGGGCCTGACACTGGTATAACAGTGTATACTGCAAGATCCAAGTGTCAAGATCTGTTGGGGTTTACCCCTGAGGAAACTGAAGTGAAGGGCAAAATGGTTAAGTCGACGCGAGTTTTACAAGAAATCCAGTCGGATTTTTTTTGAAAACCAAGCATCAGATCAAGACTGCCTTTTTCGTGCACGCTTAATAATATTTTATTTGATAGGGTGCACAGTCTTACCTGATAATGCAAACAACCTGATTTCTCTAAATTTTTTGGAGTTTCTTAAAGACTTGCCCGCATGTTCGAGTTATAGTTGGGGCAGTGCTGTGTTATCCCACCTTTACAGAAACCTTTGTAACACTGCAGCACCTAATGCTATAGCCGTTACTGGCCTAGTGTCGCTTCTACAAGTGTGGGCTTGGGAGAGGTTTCGTTGTTTTGCTCCTGGTATTGCCGAGTTCCACTACAATGCCCCGTTAGCTGCTCAGTAGACTAAATTGGAAAAAATTAAATTTATTTTTTTGGTATGTATATAACACTATGTTAATTGATTATTTATCTTTGTAGGTGGAAGGGAAGCTTAACCTGTACAGAGGTTCCCACACATTGCCTGAGAACATATAGATCTCCGCTGCAATTTGTGACCGAGGCAACGGTACGGTTGTTAGTTGTTGACATATAAAAGTTAAGTTTGTTTGAACAAGTTTCTAAAGTTTAAATTTTTTTTTTTGTTTCAGTTTAATTGGAGACCCTACGACGACATTGTGGGTAGACTCCCCGATATATGTCGGAGTGGTATGGGAATTTGTGTCACACCCCGATATTTCCACGTATTACCGGTGGGCCCGGTGGAAGTATCGTGACGTAGTTGATATCATCATAGTCAAACAACACAATATATAAATACACAGCGGAAGCAAAAGGTAAATATATTACAATCCGATTCAAAAGTAATATCAAACATTACAACAGAATGTAAGATGGATCCACAGGCGGATCTTAAAACAAAAGATAACATTGTTCAACAGACTTTAGACATCTAAGCTTGCGAGACTCTTTATTGATGCTAGGAGAAAGCCAGCCTATTTCGAGTAGTACCTGCACTTAACCTTTTTGGGAAAATACGTCAGTTTACACTGGTAAATACAATTTAACTGACTCATTTTAAAAAGGTTTAATAAAATGGATTTGAATGCACGTGGCACAAACATTTTATAACTTGGGATAATTATTTGAATATAATACTTGTAAACGAATTACATGTTCCTTATGCGTTCAGTAGCCTGATCCGTAGACCGGGTTAAAGATCAATAGACACACCACATAAATGTATTTTTGGCACTGACGGGTGTACGCCTACACCCCGTGCTTAGGTCGTGGCCATCTCGTAAGATGATGCCAAGGATATCCGGGACATGGTCATTAACCCCCCAAAAGCTTTAAGCAAACAAAACATTTCAAAATGGAGCATATCAATGATTTAACCTCTATTCGATTAAAGATTCAATGCTGGACCAAACGGTATTTTATATACCGTACCCCAAGCCCGTATAGGGAAAATAAGTTAAAAGTATTTACCTTTGCAAGTATCAATCACAAATAGCAAGTGCGTGTAGCTTTTACCGGGTCTCCTATTCTGGAACGAAGGTTTATAATAACCTATTAGAATCCTAACGGGTCTTTAATTAAGCCTTGACTTAGACCGGTTAGTTTTCAAAAGGAAGATACGGTTCAAACGCATGATAAAGCGAAGACTGATTTAGAATGTGGTTTTGAACCGACAAGTTTGAAGACTTGTATAATATGGGTAAACTAAACACATTCTGGATTTTGAGATAAAAACGACAAGGTTTGACCCGTTTCGGCTAATTTATGTAAACTAGTTACATAAACTGAACCGAACGCGAAGGATGCGTAACGGGTAACCATAAGAGCCATATACAGGGTTAGGGCTGTAAACGAACCGAACGTTCAGCGAACAGTTCGTGAACCGTTCGGCGGGAAGTTCGTTTATGTTCGTTCGATAAGCTTAACGAACGAACACGAACAAAAAATTTCGTTCGATAAGCTTAACGAACGAACACGAACAAATGTCTCGTTCGTTCGACTACGTTCATGAACGTTCGGTAATATGTTCGTTTATGTTCGTTCGTGTTCGTTCGTTTATGTCTATTCGTGTTCGGTTTTTAATGTTTATTTTTCTAAAAGTTTTTAATGTTTTATTAATTTTTTACTTTCCCCATATGTATTATTTCCCTCTCTCTGGCCCTCTCCCTTTTTTGATATCACGCTCCTTCATTCAGCTTATCTCCAATCGATTGAACCCAATATTATCCATCCCTTCAATCTTTAAATGTTTATATTTAACTACTTTCGTTGTGTACAATGTTTAAGATTAACAGTGCCTTTTTTAATTTTCAAAATTAAAGTTCATTTGTGTTTGTTTGTATTCGTTTGCGTTCGCGATTAGTGTTCACGAACTGTTCCCGAACAACCAAAATTCCTTAACGAACGAACACGAACACAAACTTTTGTTCGTCATGTGTTCGCGAACAGTTCACGAACATCCAAATTTGCTTAACGAACGAACAGCCCTATACAGGGTTCCTAAGTTAATATGCCTCAAATATGTTGTGACATTAGTAAGATATCTTTTATTATGCCCGAAACGAATTTAAACCCAAAATATGCCCCGTAGGGGTATTTTGGTCATTTATAAGGTTATAAAAGAGTTTGAACAATAATCTGAGTTACAGGTCTAATGTAATCATTAAAAATACTTAATTTGATAAGTTATAACAGTAGGGTATTGCATATATGTGAAATTTATCAATTATAACCAAACTATGCACCGTAGGGGCATTTTGGTAATTTCACATAAGCTTAAAAGCTCAAAACTGAACTCTGAGTTAAACAACTTTTGCTTACTGTTAAAATATTATAATTTTCTTAAAATATCAGTAGGTATCAACCCTTATATGTCTAAAATAGTTTTAGTACATAATATGCGTTAAAAACGCTTGAAAAGGCGTTTAGAAGCCATTTCCGGGTTCTATAAATAAAGCTGATATTTTTATTATTCCAGAAGGTCTAAAATAATTTATTTAGCATACAAAATCAGTAGAAAAAGGTTTAGGGTCAAAAAGATATGTAAAACTCATTTTATAGCCCAAAAGGCAAAAACGACAATTAGCGAATCAAGCTTATAACTATAAGTTATGCTCAGCCTAAAATTAATTAAAAATCTTCAAAAATCCCAAAATAATATATTACTTCAGTGGGTAAGAAGTTTGATATCAAAAAGTGGGTTTAAATAGGCTATATGCTAATTATGTCGTTTAATCGCTAAAAGACTTTCTAAATTACGCTAATGAGCATAACTCACATTCTACACCTCAAACTGATGTCAAATTTTAGTTACAAGTTTATAATTCAGTAACTAAGGTTTCTACTCTTTTATATTTTCAAAAATCATGTTTTATGGTGAAAAGGGCATAATAGTCAACATATAAGCAATTAACGGAATCATGCATATTAATTGGATAACTAATGAACCAAGAGGTATAATCACAGAGGGTTATACTAGCATGTAACCTAGTCCAATTAAAGCTCTAAGGCATTTCTAAAACATGCTTAAACGGGTCAGAACTGAAAGTCAAAGCAAAAGTTAAATTATGCGACTTTCGGTTCCGAACCGGGTTTCTACTGAAAATTGTCGGGTTGAACATGTTTAGACATGTTCTTACATTAATTACCAAGTTATATTAATGATCAAACAGGTTGTATGAGTTCTACATTGCTAATTATGCATAAATTGGAAAATAAGCATCCTGTTGACTTTTTAATAAAAAGTTTGACCCGACAATTGTTCTAGTTAGAGTGGGAATCAGAGGGTGCCCTTTTAAGGGTTTATTGCCCACATAATTACCAACTTATAACTACTTTTAATTCGAGATTTGACTGAACAAATACTGATTAATCTCGAAGTCAAACTCTAGTTACGACGGTTTGACTTTTAGCTAATTAACTAAACTAAACTCAATTAAGGAAGGTCAAGGGTACTTACCAAAGTCTAAAGCACTATTAGGGATGACTTGGGTCTGCTCTTATGCTCCAGGAAGCTCCAAGAAAGCAGATGAAATGAATGATCACAAAGTTGCAACATTGTGGCTTTATATAGTGATTTAGGATGCTCAAGATCATGACAAATCATGCTACAACTGATCATGGATCAGTAACAAGTGTCCCTAAGGACTAAAAGTAAGTAGGGGTCGCCCATGGGAGTGGAAAACGGCCTTTAAAGTCGGTTAAACATTTATAACAGCCAACTGTCGATTTCCTGTCGCTGTGCAGACCTTACGGACCGTAAGGCTTGACCCTTACGGTCCGTAAGCTTGTTCCAGAAGGCAAAATGTTGTTGGCCTTTCAATCTTCGAACGGGTAACTGGTGTAATTCGATTTTTGGGCCATTATTTTCAGTATGGGGCCTCTTGTTTGGTCTTGAACATTTTACACTACCTTGGTATGATATAAGGTTTTTCTTAGATCTTTTTGAAAGTGCCGTAAATGAAGGTTGTCGCGAACATCCTCGTAGGATCCCATTCTTGTGTAATTCGAATCAATCATTGTTAGCATTTACCGGATTTGAGTATACCAGATGTTTATAATATACATTAGGGTCTTGGGATTTATGATTAGGTCGTTCAGAGGTATTTAATTAACATGTCAACGCTTTAAATCCTACCATACATCTTTGACGAGATCCGGGTTTCTAACACTTTTGTCTCTGTATGGCACGTGTCGTTATTTTATTGAACACGAATTTTCGAGGTGTTACATCCTCACCCCCTTAAAAGAAATCTCGACCTCGAGATTTGCTAAAGAAAGGGAGTACCTTCTGTCTTATATTGGGCTTAATCTCTATAGTATATCTGGAGCTTTTCCAAGCTCCCCAGTTAACTTTTATAATGGGTACATGTATCCTTTTGGAGCTTCTAATCCTGTCGATCCTCAATCGACACAGGTTGCTCATCATATCATAAATCTGTATATCATTACGTGATAGTGCTTCTTGACTTATTGGCGAAGCACATCCTTCAGTCACTAGGGTGCAATGTATTGCGAGCTCTGCTAAGCTCCTTAAATAGGTTTTAGCTTATAAGCTACTTGATCTTGATACATTCGATTTCCTTCGAATGATTCTATATATTCAGAGCTTAACTAGCCTGATAATTTAACAAATTTGGCACACCCTTCCTGGGTGATATCTTTTGTTTGAACTTTATTCCTTAACAAGAATTTAGGAGGGTTGCTACTTTCATTAATTCTTGATTTTCTGCCGAATACTGGCAACTTACAGATGATTAGGGGTTGTATGATCTTATTCGTTGTTTCCAATGCAACTTTCAGATCTTGATAAGTGGACTTCCCAAAGCCTCGTCCATCCAATGGATGTTTTGATATTTCATCTATACAAGGTCTCCAAAGGAGCAGCCTTGATGCTTATATAACAACTATTATAGAAAAGCTTATCTTAAGGTGAGATGGTTATTCCAACCATTGCTCAAAACTAATCTTGAGGAATAGCTAATCCTTACAGTTAGTCGAATAAATCGATGATCCTGGGCAGCTAATGGCGATTCTTAATCGTTGCCTAATTAGGGTTGCGGTAACAATGCATAAGCAAAATGAACCGTCTTTCATAATTAACTATACCGAATTCTCAAGATATTGGGTTAGGCTATATGAACCCTCTATTTTAAAACTTAGTTAAATCAGGGTTTCGATTCTTCCAATGATGGTACTAGCCGTCTTGGAGATTTCATAATAATACAGCCTTAAATGGGATATAAACCTTAACTCTACCTTCCTTTCTGGGGTAAACAGGGTAATCTTAGGAGAAGATAATTTAAGGTACCAGGAGGTTACAGAGATTTTTACAAATCTCAGGCTCCAATTCATCCATCATTGCTTGTGTCAAATAAGTGACACATTTAAGTTACAAGTCCACGAATTCCTTAATCGGGAACATTTACTTTGACAAAATCCATTCTGGATATCTCCTTTGAATACCATTAGCTGACTTTAGTACTCTATGACCATCGGAATATCTTTGTGGTCCCATGCATTAAACCTCCATACTGATCAGGCATGGAAGCAATCTATGGAACATATTAAGATATACCAATCCTCATATGGCGCTTTTTATCATACCGTTTGGTATTCGCAATCGTTAGAGATCAAATAGATATCAACTCTAAATGCTGACGCATTACACCTAGAGAGAGGATACTTCTAAAATTTTACGCCTGAAGGTTTCTAACAGGAACAGAAGGAATGGTTCTTATGATTTCACCTGTAAGTTTTATCTTATACTTAATATCTGGGGTTCTTAGGGAAAAAATTTCTAAAAGCTTGCTAAGCTTATGGTCTTATGAGAGACTTAGCAGCACCTGAACCCAAACGTAACTCTTAGCAAATAAATCACAATAAGGGATTTATCTAGTGTCATTATTAATGTGAACTGCCTCTATTCATACATCAGGAGGGTTAAGCGCCTCCATTCTTAATCCTTTTAAACTTAGCTGCAAACTCTATGACAAATTCAGGGCAGTCTCAGCTTTGACTGGTCGTTTCTTAACCTGTATAACGTGGTAGTTGAGGTAGATCCATAATGGATTTATAACAAGCAGGCTTTGAAACCTTAATGTGCCTTCTTGTTGCCGATGCTAACCACCAATAATTATTTGCATTAAGCTTAGATTTTTGGGTAGACTGATTGGGGCACTATCTCAGCCAATGCGTTAAAATTTGTAACATACTGTCAACAGCCTAGAACTTTCATGGCGAGGGTCAGAAAATTCTTATTCCATCTTTTTCCATTTTGTGATGTGGATACTAGGTTTTCTATTAAGGCCCTTAAAACTTGGATCATCCCATAATGTAAAGGGGATCTTTCTTGTGGACTCCATTAATGTCCTCACTAATCAAGGGTATTGTCATCGAACGACTGTGGCGCACACCTCACCTTGTGCTTTCTAGCATAACCGCTAATATACGTAATGGTTTCGACTTCATCCCACAATTTCCCGTAATCGATGGCCCCTTTTTACTATTGAAGTCCCTTGACTTCTAAGAGTCGGAGTACTTTTAAGTACATCCTAAAAGGATAGGGGCTTCTTGCCACATATGATTTTGTTTGGGTTATTCTTCGCATTTAAAGTATGAATATAGCTCTTCTTATGAGCAGCGACATGTGTTTTAAAGCGAACATCATTCGGCTTCTTAAACCTTTTCATGACTTTTCTAATAGCCTTCCTATCAGCTGCACAAATTACAGTTTTGGGAGATTAACTCCAATAACATTGAGGTTCACATTGGATGCACCATTAACATTTGTCGCATCTCCAGCATCGCGTCTGTTGTTTGTATTTTCTGAGTTTTCCATACTCGAATCTTTGGTATTAGACACCAAATTTAACAAGTGCTTGGGCACTCCATGCCTAGTATCTCCTTGAATGGTCAAAGGCTCACCATAACGAGTTTTGATAACTACTTGCTTCTCATCACACAAAGTATGGGCTTGGTTACAGGATGACCAACTCATTCCTATTACTATATCGAGTCCTTCTATTAATGAAAGCAAGGATAGCGGAAAGAGAATGGTTCTTAATGGATATAAACATCCATCTAATGTTGCTGAAGCAGTCTCTGAGGTACTATCGACCAATTTTACTTTATACTTAACGCTTAGAATTTTTAACAGGCATATTTAATGATTTACAAAATCTATCGTCTATGAAAGACTTATCTGCACCTGAATCAAATAATATTCTAGTATGAGCGTTATTGATAAAGAAAGTACCTGTTGTGACATTGTCATCCTGAATAGCCTCTTGAGCATTCATCTGAGAGCTTCCAGTTTTGGTCTTCTTAGCCTCCTTAGGCTTTTTAGCGTATTTAGGGCAGTTGGTCTTGATATGCCCCTTCTCGTTGCAACCATAACAGGTCGCATCCTTCAATTTCTTGCAATCCAAGGTCTTATGCTCCTTGGACTTGCAGATTCCACAGGGTAGAGGCTGAGATTCAAATCTGCATTTCCCAAGGTGGTATTTCCTACAGGTTTTGCATCTGATCTTTTCACCTGACTGTTGGTTATCCTTCAAGTCCTTCTCAGACTTAGCTGCTCCTTCCTTGGCAGCCTTAGGGCAATTAGTACTGATGTGGCCCTTTTCGCCACAGCTGAAACAGTTTGCATTCTTTATGTCCCAACATTCGTGGGACTGGTGGCCAGTTCTTTTACAGACGCCACATTGCTTTATCTTTTGGTTTGATCGACACTGTCCCCAGTGTCTTCTTTTGCAGGTTTTACATTCGGGTTTTGCCTCCTTTGGTTTGGTTTGGACTGGTTATGGCTTGAAGCGGTCTTACCCTTTTTGTAACCCTTATTCTGGGTATTATCGTATTTTCGCTTATGATCCTTTAATACGCGGTCCACAGCGTTGTTTACGGCTGTATTTATCATAGCCTGTAACTCGGTGCTTGTTAAGTTTAGTCTTGCATCATCATTCTGATCAATGGGATGGTTGTGAGCTTCAGAGGAGTCAGCCATGGTGAAGCTTTGAGGGCTACAAACCAAGTAGTAATAATTGGTTTAATTATATGGTGAATTGTCGAATTTGATGATTAAATAGCCATGGTACAAATAAGCCATATAGGCGGATAGATAGTATTAAATTTATTTGATTATGTTTTGCCAAGGTTTTTAAATAAACCATCTTTGGCGTTTTAACGGAATATAATCTTTCATATCTATAGACAGGGGACATAAGTCACGACTGTCAATGTCGTACCGACATTTTATATAGCACAAGGGCTTGTTCCCAAGGACTTTTGATGGCACAGGGGCCTTGTCACTAGGGAAAAATTTAAAACATAATCGGTGATTCCTTTGGATCGGAAAATTTCATAGTTCATTGTCTTGACAAGAAGTTATGAAATAAAACTATCTTTTTCATGCATTCGTCTTTGCCCGTAGGTATATATCCCAAAATGGATGTTTTGATGTGTACATCATGTTCGACCTTTATTAGCCAAGATTCCTATTGATCGCTTATGCTAAAAGGGGTTTGGAAGAAAAATTCTTAATATGGAGATGACAAGAGTGATTTTATCGCATCACTGTTGTCGGGAGTGTTAACATGTTTTCAGATGTTAACAAGGATCTGAATCTCTTTTTAAACAGGTTTTACCATCTTAGATAGGTCTTTAATGACATTCAAGCTAGGTTATACCTTTTAAGATATTTATACTGGCAGGAAAGGAATGATATTTATTTTATTCAGGATTTTCACTATTAATCCTAAATTATAAGTTAGTAATAGCACAAAAGGCTTAGTCACGTGGACAAGTTTAATTTATAAGTCATGATTCTCGTAGAATCAAGGTATTTAGGCTTGAACGTTGTTCGTTGCCTTTTCCTGACAGGGAGTTATAGGCTACGACTGTCTTTTGTCTTATATGACAATGAGTATAGCCCGTAGGCATTATATCAGCCCGTAGGCATTATATCAGCCCGTAGGCATTATATCAGCCCGTAGGCATTATATCCCTAGTTACAATTTAATAATAGCTCAACAGCCTAGTCTCATGGACAGATTTAATTTATAAACCAGGATTTTGTAGAATCGAGGTATTAAGGCTTGAATCAAAGTCCGTTACCTTTTCTTGATAGGGAGTTGTAGGCTACGACTGTCTTTAGTCTCAGAGGACGTTAATCATAGCCCGTGGGCACTTCATCCTTAAGGGATGAGTATTCTAACAAGGATAATTGGAGTAATCCAATTTAAGGATGACTTATGCGAGTTTATCGAACCACGTCTGCCAGGAATGTTAACATGTTACAGATGTTAACAAGGATTTGAATCTCTTGAATAGGTTCTACCATCTTGGTCTTGTCATATAGGCTAGGTTTACCTTTAAGATTCGTTTTAATAATTAACGCAGAACAATCCTAAATTGAGATGTTAATAAGAATCTGAATCTAAATTGAGGAACTACCTTCTTGGCCGGGTCCTAATATGACACGAGGCTAGGTCTTGTCCTTTTTAGATTCTGCCATTTTAATAAGAATCTGAATCTAAATTGAGGAACTGCCATCTTGGCCGGGTCTTAATATGACACGAGGCTAGGTCTTGTCCTTTTTAGATTCTGCCATTTTAATATAATGGTAGATCTTATAATTCATTTATTTCATATCTCATGTTTAGGATGAATATTTAGTCATTCCACGATAAAATTAAAAAGTTCAAGGTTGCCCTAAACGGGACTTGAAAGGAATAACGTTGTCCCTGAAGGGACTGAAAGGTAAATATGTCCTTATGAGGACTATTAAGGAAACGATCTTCAGCAAAAGGAGTTTCTTCTTCATTTTATTTCTGAATGATTTCTCTTTGGTTGCGCGTTCCATCCTAGCCGCGGTACGAAGCTCAGCATTTCAAGGCTCCGGATGTGGAGAATTCCAATTACAGCTTCTTCGCTTGGCGACGTATTATATAAAAAAAATTGGAAGCAAAATTTCCGGATTAGGATTGAGAATATTCCTAGGTTAAGTCTAGACTCAGAAGGTCAAGGAATGTGCTAATGTGTCATTGAGATTAAACACAAAAAAAACTAGTGTTTAATTCACTCAATGTTGGCTCTGATACCAACCTGTCACACCCCGATATTTCCATGTATTACCGGTGGGCCCGGTGGGAGTATCGTGACGTAGTTGATATCATCATAGTCAAACAACACAATATATAAATGCACAGCGGAAGCAAAAGGTAAATATATTACAATCCGATTAAAAAGTAATATCAAACATTACAATGGAATGTAAGATGGATCCACAGGCGGATCATAAAACAAAAGATAACATTGTTCAACAGACTTTAGGCATCTAAGCTTGCGAGACTCTTTATTGATGCTAGGAGAAAGCCAGCCTATTTCGAGTAGTACCTACACTTAACCTTTTTGAGAAAATACGTCAGTTTACACTGGTAAATACAATTTAACTGACTCATTTTGAAAAGGTTTAATAAAATGGATTTGAATGCACGTGGCACAAACATTTTATAACTTGGGATAATTATTTGAATATAATACTTGTAAACGAATTACATGTTCCTTATGCGTTCAGTAGCCCGATCCGTAGACCGGGTTAAAGATCAATAGACACACCACATAAATGTATTTCTGGCACTGACGGGTGTACGCCTACACCCCGTGCTTAGGTCGTGGCCATCTCGTAAGATGATACCAAGGATATCCGGGACATGGTCATTAACCCCCCAAAGGCATTAAGCAAACAAAACATTTCAAAACGGAGCATATCAATGATTTAACCTCTATTAGATTAAAGATTCAATGCTGGACCAAGCGGTATTTTATATACCGTACCCCAAGCCCGTATAGGGAAAATAAGTTAAAAGTATTTACCTTTGCAAGTATCAATCACAAATAGCAAGTGCGTGTAGCTTTTACCGGGTCTCCTATTCTGGAACAAAGGTTTATAATAACCTATTAGAATCCTAACGGGTCTTTAATTAAGCCTTGACTTAGACCGGTTAGTTTTCAAAAGGAAGATACGGTTCAAACGCATGATAAAGCGAAGACCTATTTAGAATGTGGTTTTGACCCGACAAGTTTTAAGACTTGTATAATATGGGTAAACTAAACACATTCTGGATTTTGAGATAAAAACGACAAGGTTTGACCCGTTTCGGCTAATTTATGTAAACTAGTTACATAAACCGAACCGAACGCGAAGGATGCGTAACGGGTAACCATAAGAGCCATATACAGGGTTCCTAAGTTAATATGCCTCAAATATGTTGTGACATTAGTAAGATATCTTTCATTATGCCCGAAACGAATTTAAACCCAAAATATGCCCCGTAGGGGTATTTTGGTCATTTATAAGGTTATAAAAGAGTTTGAACAATAATCTGAGTTACAGGTCTAATGTAATCATTAAAAATACTTAATTTGATAAGTTATAACAGTAGGGTATTGCATATATGTGAAATTTATCAATTATAACCAAACTATGCACCGTAGGGGCATTTTGATAATTTCAAATAAGCTTAAAAGCTCAAAACCGAACTCTGAGTTAAACAACTTTTGCTTACTGTTAAAATATTATAATTTTCCTAAAATATCAGTAGGTATCAACCCTTATATGTCTAAAATAGTTTTAGTACATAATATACGTTAAAAACGCTTGAAAAGGCGTTTAGAAGCCATTTCCGGGTTCTATAAATAAAGCTGATATTTTTATTATTCCAGAAGGTCTAAAATAATTTATTTATCATACAAAATCAGTAGAAAAAGGTTTAGGGTCAAAAAGATATGTAAAACTCATTTTATAGCCCAAAAGGGCAAAACCGACAATTACTGAATCAAGCTTATAACTCTAAGTTATGCTCAGCCTAAAATTAATTAAAAATCTTCAAAAATCCCAAAATAATATATTACTTCAGTGGGTAAGAAGTTTGATATCAAAAAGTGGGTTTAAATAGGCTATATGCTAATTATGCCGTTTAATCGCTAAAAGACTTTCTAAATTACGCTAATGAGCATAACTCACAATCTACACCTCAAACTGATGTCAAATTTTGGGTACAAGTTTATAATTTAGTAACTAAGGTTTCTACTCTTTTATATTTTCAAAAATCACGTTTTATGGTGAAAAGGGCATAATAGTCAACATATAAGCAATTAACGGAATCATGCATATTAATTGGATAACTAATGAACCAAGAGGTATAATCACAGAGGGTTATACTAGCATGTAACCTAGTCCAATTAAAGCTCTAAGGCATTTCTAAAACATGCTTAAACGGGTCAGAACTGAAAGTCAAAGCAAAAGTTAAATTATGCGACTTTCGGTTCCGAACCGGGTTTCTACTGAAAATTGTCGGGTTGAACATGTTTAGACATGTTCTTACATTAATCACCAAGTTATATTAATGATCAAACAGGTTGTATGGGTTCTACATTGCTAATTATGCATAAATTGGAAAATAAGCATCCTGTTGACTTTTTTATAACAAGTTTGACCCGACAATTGATCTAGTTAGAGTGGGAATCAGAGGGTGCCCTTTTAAGGGTTTATTGCCCACATAATTACCAACTTATAACTACTTTTAATTCGAGATTTGACTTAACAAATACTGATTAATCTCGAAGTCAAACTCTAGTTACGACGGTTTGACTTTTAGCTAATTAACTAAGCTAAACTCAATTAAGGAAGGTCAAGGGTACTTACCAAAGTCTAAAGCTCTATTAGGGATGACTTGGGTCTGCCCTTATGCTCCAGGAAGCTCCAAGAAAGCAGATGAAATGAATGATCACAAAGTTGCAACATTGTGGCTTTATATAGTGATTTAGGATGCTCAAGATCATGACAAATCATGCTACAACTGATCATGGATCAGTAACAAGTGTCCCTAAGGACTAAAAGTAAGTAGGGTCGCCCATGGGAGTGGAAAACGGCCTTTAAAGTCGGTTAAATGTTTATAACAGCCAACTGTCGATTTCCTGTCGCTGTGCAGGCCTTACGGACCGTAAGGCTTGACCCTTACGGTCCGTAAGCTTGTTCCAGAAGGCAAAATGTTGTTGACCTTTCGAGCTTCGAACGGGTAACTGGTGTAATTCGATTTTTGGGCCATTATTTTCAGTATGGGGCCTCTTGTTTGGGTCATGAACATTTTACACTACCTTGGTATGATATAAGGTTTTTCTTGGATCCTTTTGAAAGTGCCGTAAATGAAGGTTGTCGCGCACATCCTCGTAGGATCCCATTCTTGTGTAATTCGAATCAATCATTGTTAGCATTTACCGGATTTGAGTATACCAGATGTTTATAATATACATTAGGGTCTTGGGATTTATGATTAGGTCGTTCAGAGGTATTTAATTAACATGTCGACGCTTTAAATCCTACCATACATCTTTGACGAGATCCGGGTTTCTAACACTTTTGTCTCTGTATGGTACGTGTCGTTATTTTATTGAACACGAATTTTCGAGGTGTTACAATATGGCTGAGTTGTTGCCCTCTGATATACTACTCGGTTGTGGAGCATCACTATCCTCAACGAGTGATGAGACCGTTTGGCATGTTCCAGTATATACCTAACCCAATTGCCATAAATAATACTGAGCATGCCAGGCTTCATTCCATGAACCGGTGCGGGAAAACCAGGTGAACTGGACATCTCATCACGATCAGTATGTTCGTGGGTGGGAGGCACGTCATGAAAACTTGATCACCGGGGAATTCATCACATCTGCTTCCGTTGCCAATGATTACATGGCGTGGTACATGCAACATACCATGTTATATCTGACGAACCCACGGTTGCCACCTGGCCCTATGAGCGGTTTTCAAGACGAAGGAGCAATGGTCCAAATGATGGTATATTTAAGTTTAAAATTATTCAAAGTTACCTTTATTATTGTTAGTATAAAAATTAATTATTAATTTTTTTTGCAGTCGGAGACGATGGGTCTAATTCACCGATCTCAAGATCTGGACTTTATTCAGGGTGCGGTGTATCGGGCCCTTGAGATTTCTAATGTTCCAGAATACACACAATATCCGACTCACCTGACACAGGTACCGGTGGACCTTTTTTCATATCCTCGTTCACAGATGTTAAGGAGGCCACGACGTCGTGGTTGTGGTGGTAGAAACGTTCAAGAGCCCGGGACATCAAATTGGGGCACAAACTTCGAAACAGGGGGGATCAGGATCCGGTGTTAACGAAAATGAAAATTTTGCGAGAAACTTTGATGGGCCACAAAACGTTGGCACTATGTTTGCGGACGCTAATCTAGCCGCAAACAATGATAATACTGAGTCATGGCAGTCAATGTTGGCTACGGCATGCAACACCGGCGGGTATGACATCACCGACTTATTGGACCTTCAACAAAATGATATGGGTAACAACAATCAGTTTGTGGACCCAAACATAAGTCAGGCAGGGTTTCTTACCCCCTCGCCACAAATCATGGACCCCAACATAAGTCAGGCAGGGTTTGTTACCCCCTCGTCACAGATGATCACCTTTATGCCTGACAGCCAAACAGACTATCAGTACTGGGCCCATAACCAAAGTAACGAAGATCACCGGATCTGTTATCAAAATCCTGAACCAAACCCCTTAGACTAGCGTCTCGACTTGAACCTGTTTCCACCGAATGACCCATAATTAACTGGTTTAAGAGTGTAATACATTTTCGAATTAATATATTATGTTTTTTGTTGTTGTTATTTGTGCAATATATTTTACTATTATTTTATTGTTCAAAGTAAACTGATACTCAACAAATTTCATAGCATTAAAAAGTTCACTACATTAATCAAAAAAAGACATCAATAACTGGTTCAAAGTAAACTGATACTGAACTTCTAAAACTTAAACTAAAAATACACATAAACCACCACAATCATGAACCAAGTAAACAATAAACACATCTTCAAAAACATCACTTCCTTAGCTTTCTTAATTGCCAAATCATCTTTGTTTTACATGCTCCTTAACAGTGCTGGTATTACCTTCTCACAACTAAGGCATGAATATGAAGTTGGAGATGAAGGTGGAGATGAAGGTGTATCAGCCCACCGTATAAAACCACAATCTTTCTTCTGTAAAAACACAACAATCAGGAAATAGCCATATAATTAACTTCAATCAACTATAATTTTAACTTACACAACATAAGAAGCGGCGATTTGGATTAGCTTCAGTCTTTGAAATCTTGTACCAAGTCGCTGCACCACATGAACAGAGGAATTTAGAAGCTTCCCCACCCTGAGATGATTTCTTGTTGGAGCTTGCAGCGGATTTTTTAGACATCTTTAGGTTGGATCGATTTGGGAATTAGGGTTCGTATGAAATCAGGGAGCCACAAAAGAAGAGAAGTAAATCAGTTGGATCGATTTAGGGAATCAGGTATTTATATATGTTCATCATTAAAGGTATAAAGGACATTTCACAATTTTTGACCAATATGCATTTTTCTCAAAAAGAAAAATGATTTTTAATTGAATTTCCACCCACTATAAATACCCCCACCAAGTATGAGAACTCCACAAAAACCACAACCACCTTTATAGCAAACCAAGGTGACAATCAAGTAGCTGATGAGCAAAACAATTCGCATGTGGTCCAGAGAAACTCATTTTCGATTCTAAACAAATTAAGATGTCCAAGCGGTCGTTCTAACACTTCGTCTTTTCCCAAGCCGACCCGAAACGTTATCCTAAATAACCCCGGGTCGTCCGCTCAGTCGAGTAAACCTGGTGGCAACCTTCCAGAAAGAAAAAAATTTGCATTTCCAACCGACAAGTCTGAAAATTGGTCAAGGGATGTTGTTGATTTTTATCTAAAGGGGGATTCCCCTTTTTGTTATTCTCGCTTTTTAGGGGAAATACATCTACCTAGAAGCTTTTGGGTAGCCTACTAGGCTACGAATCTAATGCATGCCTAAATGACATTGTAATACCAATACTACCATTATTAATTTTTATTATACAAATCACTGATTAGATATATTTTTTTTATGGCAGCATGTTCAAGCGTGGACGTTAAGGCTGATGCGGCTACGACAGTCTAAACTTTTAAAAGACCCGTCAAGGAAATTGCGTTGGACGGTTTTACCTCCGCAATTTTTTGAAGACGTGTGTAATACGAAGGATTGTTTAAGAGCGGTAGACATGGTGGGAAGGAAGGAACCATACCCTCCATTTTGGGAGGTTGATTATTTGTATATTCCGATATGGATTAAGCAGGAGGCCTGGTTACTATTCCGTGTTGATATGTTTAACATGGAAATAACACAATATTGGACTGATAAAAGATGGGGAAATGAAAAACGACGGCTGGTTGAAAACGTCATGGACATTTTTCCAATTTTCTTCAAGCATTTTCTTGACCAAATCCACTATTGGTGAAACTCAAGATACTGCACAAAGAAAAAAGTTTCATTTGGTTTTGTTCAAGATGGTGTGCCTCAGGACAATGGTAACATTGCTAATTCAGGGGTGCTTGTCTGTATGATGATGGAGAACCTTGTAAGAGGCAAGTCGCTCATTGATGAAAGTGACGTAGAAGAGGCTTGTATCAACTACCGTCGCCACTTGGCTAACGAGCTTTATAGATGTCGTTGTATGTAGGATGAATGTTGTTTTGGTTTATGAATTGTGCTTTCGTACTATCTTTAAAATAAAAATATAATGTTTCCTCATATTCTTGCATTTATGCTTTTTGACAAAAAAGGGCCATCCAATTCTTTTCTGAGTCTGTTATCGAAACGGTGCGTCGCAGGTCACCGTCACCGGGTGTCACACCCCAAAATTATCAGAGCATTGGCGTGACTGGACTGGTATCTTCATTGCACAGCGGAAGCAAATAATCTAAATCCTTTAGAAATTGAACGCCACTAAGTACTCGACTCTTCATGGTTCTCGTATTCCAACCGTTCCATTGTTTGAAAAGTAACCTGAGAAAGAAACATGCGAAAAATCAACATAATGTTGACCAGCGTTGACCGGACCCGAACCTGACTTGACCGAACCGTTGACCTGTTGACCCGTAGCTCGCTTGACCTTGACTGCTTTGACAGCTGACTTTCATTGACCAATCTTGAACCGTTGTTGAACCGAGTTGACTCGGGTGTTGACCGAGTCACTAGGGTTTGACCCGAACCCAAAATAATTCCCCAAAACCAAAACCAAAACCAAATCCGAATCTGGACTGAGTGAACGAGAATTCGAGCCGGGTTTGAACCAAAAAGTGGAGTCCAAACAACACCACCGTCAGCCGGCGTCGCCGGCAGTGGCGTCGGCCACCACCACCATCAACATCAAAAATCACCAGAAATCAAAATGAAATCGTCATCTTCAGCAAGTCTCTAGAAAAGAATAAAATCAAGGAACGGGGAGGGTTCTTACCGGTGAATCTGTCGGATCGAGCAAAACATCACCGTCGCCGGTCGCCGCCGAAGTCAGCGGCGCTGCTGTCGCCGTAGTTCTTCACAGCCATCTCTCTTTCTGGTCTCTTGATCTGCCACCACGCGCCGTGAAACCCGACGGACCGAACAAGAACCGCCGGACTTTGTTGTTGACCACCGGATAAATGCATCGACCGGCGGTCCGAGCCTTTGACCGCCGGATCTCCCTCTCTCTCTCTCTCTCTCTGGTTATCGCCGCCGCACCACCACCGGACTATGGTGGTGGTGTTTGTTTTCTGGATCGACAAAAAGAGGGGGGGTGCTGGTTGGAGATGAGCAGGGGAGGGGGTACGCGGTAAAATGTTTCGCCGGAAATCTCCACCGCCGCCGCTAGCGGCGGCGCTGTCGCCGGAGTTCGGCCGGTGCCGAGTGAGAGACAGAGCGATGAAGGAGTGTGTATGTTGTTCTGATTTGTATGCACAATTGAAACAACAGTAGTCCTTATATAATTAAAGTTTTCTAATGGGCTTTGGGCTTGGTCCCAAGGCCCACAAGCCCAAAGCTCGTGTTTTAAGTGGCCCGTTAAAATTTACGAACCCGTCTTCGATGCCCGAAACCACCGTACATAGTAAAATAAAATTTAAGATTTGAAAATGTGTAAAATAGTGCCGGTAGATGTCTTTTGCGCGTTCGTTTGTCGATAACGTAAAGTTGCGTGATTTTCATCGTTTTTAACCGTTTTTTAATCCGGTTTTGGCTATGGTATTTAAGTTTTAATTACGAATAAAATATATCGTAAAAATTTAACATTCGTCGGCATTGTCAGTATTTCGTACGGTTTCAGTTCGGTGTCGCGTAATATCCAACAGGTCTCTGTAAATCACCACACGCGCACTGTATATTCGAATAAACGTTCCTGGGCACTCCAAGGGCCTAATTAAGTTTATTTGCGCTGTAAACACTATTTAATGTCGCGTAAATCGCCTGTTAATCACGTAATTAAGGGCGTAAATTACCGGTTGTCACACCGGGTTTCTCTGTGTTTTATGCTTGGGTGAATAAGGACTTAGGCCAGTGGCGTCGTCTCTTCGGAGCTCGTTTCCCCTCATTTGGAGGGTCCAAAACGGGCCTAATAGCCATTTTTTGCTTTTTGACAAAAAGGGCCATCCTTGCCTTTTCTGGGTATGTTTTCTCACAGGTGCGTCGCAGGTCACCGTCACCGGGTTTCTCCGTGTTCTATGCTAGGGTGAATAAGGACTTGGGCGAGTGGCGTCGTCTCGCCGGAGGTCGTTTCTCCTCGTTTGGGGTGGGGGCAAAACGGCCTAAAAGCCATTTTTTGCTTTTTGACAAAAAGGGCCATCCTTGCCTTTTCTGGGTCTGTTTTCTCACCGGTGCGTCGCAGGTCACCGTCACCGGGTTTCTCCGTGTTCTATGCTAGGGTGAATAAGGACTTGGGCGAGTGGCGTCATCTCGCCGGAGGTCGTTTCCCCTCGTTTGGGGGGGCCAAAACGGGCATAAAACCCATTTTTTGCTTTTCTATATAAAAAAGTGTCGGATCACGATATTTAATAATTTAAATCTAATACAAGTACGATAAAGCATTGCATGTTTTATTACACGTTTGGGGGTGAAAAACGAGTTGCATAAAACTCATCCGCCATCTCTCGTCTGTATTTTCCCCCAATCCCGACCTCCTCGTCATTAACCAGTTTAGTTAACAACATACAAACTAACACCCTTGAATCAGGTCCTGGGTTTTCCTTCTGATGTTGGCAAACTTCAGTATGTGTCACCATTGTCTTTTCCACATATGGGCGTCCAGAATGTTCCCAGTAGGTGATTTGTTCCAAAAATGTTTTGAATAACTATTCAATTTTTATTAGGGTTGGGTATACCCTAACTTGAATCAAGCTTGACTCATCAGAAACACTTGAAGCACACGTCCCAGTAAAATACAAGGTAAGGTGAAGTGTCCGTATATCAACACGAACCATGAACCAGTCTTGAAGGTCAACACAGATTGGAATATAAACCTGAGACAAAAATATATAAGTTAAACATATTTGGTTTAAAATAAACAGTGGGGGTTGTAAGTGTTACCGTATCGATGTCCCAAAATGGAGGGTAATGTTCCTTTAATCCAATAGCAAAAGGTAACGCACGGTGGTTCGGATTCTCAGCCAAAAGGTCCAGGAATTGCGGTGGGAGAATCGTCCATGGAAACAGTTGTTCTGGTTTTCTGGATTTTTTATTAAAATCCATCTGAACCTCATCATTCTCGTCACCCACCCACACACATGCTACAACAGTGAAAGTTTTATAACATAAGAATAAACATAATTTTCGGAGAACCTATATTTATACTTCTTACCAGTGGCGACAAGTAACCGTAGTTCTCGTATCCAAGTAGGGCACCCCAAAACTCGGACCCGAGTTGTCTCCTTCCAAGGAATCCGCTATAACGGAAAGAAGAATCTCCGTTATGATAGAATGCCATTACATTTTTTTTACCACGATCTAGACTCTTCTGTTGGGTAATAATACCAGTGTGTCATTCTAGGGATCTTTTCAGGGGGGGGTATCGGGAACTTCCTCCAGCTCCAAGAACGAGTCTTTCGGGTCCCCCATTTATTGTGTGTGGTTGGTTCAATTCGAGATGGGGGTATGAGTCACTATTTATGTTTGAACAATCAAAGTAGTAAAGTCGTTGTTTCATGCTAAAATGTTATACTAGGTCGCTGTTTCATCCAGAAATGTTATACTAGGTCGCTGTTTCATCCAGAGATGTTATACTAGGTCGCTGTTTCATCCAGAGATGTTATACTAGGTCGCGGTTATACTAGGTCGCTGTTTCATCCAGAGATGTTATACTAGGTCGCTGTTTCATCCAGAGATGTTATACTAGGTCGCTGTTTCATCCAGAGATCTTATACTAGGTCGTTGTTTCATCCAGAAATCTTCAACTAGGTCGTTGTTTCATCCAGAAATCTTCTAGTAGGTCGCTATTTCATCTATACAAAGTCCCTTGGAAAACACCCCCTCCATTGGTCCTCGTCACTCTTCTTTGCAATACCATTTCTTAGTAATGGATAAGCGCAATGGTAAGAAACGGTTACCTCCTTTCTCCCACTTTCAAAACAATTGCATGAGTGAAGAAGACATCAAAGCTTGTTTGGAATGGGAACTACCCCCAAAGCTTCCTGATTCGGAGGATGGAAAGAAATCGAAAAAATCTGAACCTGTCGAGGAAGGAGGATCGTCTTCCGGTGCTGTTGTGAATCATCAACTGGCGAAACAGAAGGACGTTCTTGGAAAAAAGAAACAGGTTGAAGAAATCCCCGTTGTTAAAAAAGTTTGGACCTATGACAATCAACAGTTTGATTTCAACCCTAACCCGGAGGAGGATTACGACCCAGAAGTCCTGAAGGATGCTTGGAACTATGAGGAAGAAGAAGAAGATTGGTCCTGTGTTTGGAACAACCCATATTCTGGAGAAGAGTCAGACTCGGAACTATCATCTAGAGGTGACTGCCATTGGAAATAGGGTTGCTCGTTTTGTTGCAGGATGGTTGTTTTAGTGGTGTTTAGTTGAATGTTTTTTGTCGTTTGTTGTATCAGCACTTTATGTCCTCATTTGGATTGTCTTTAGTGGAAGGTTATTCTCGTTTATTGTATCAGTAAGTTATGTTTACTAGTATTCTAATAACTACCCACCCCTACACTTCCCCTGTCTATAAATACCACCTATCACACCAATATGTCTCACCTCACAAGTGATTCGGGTGGCAGATGGTGATAACGAATTACACATTCATTTTCATTTGCATATACATGAAGGGGAGCCAAACCCTGCAAATGTTGAACCACAACCCAACCGTAACTCTATTCAACCACAACCCAACCGTAACTTTCTTGAACCCCAAACCAACCGGAACCACATTGGTCGATAACCAAACCCTAACAGTGTGCTCCCCTCCACTGAACAGCTGCATGCCCCTCCCAGACCTTCAACGCTAGAACAACATCGTTACCGTCCAGATCATCATAGTCAGCAAAATCAAAATCAAACTTCCTTCATGGCAGCACCACAAAACCCTAGCAGCCCGTACATCTCAGTTGTTGAAAGGGGGGCAGCCTTAGCTGGTCTTATCCGACCCATATGCAGGTATGGACACCACTACTACTGTAGGCATACTGAGCCATCCGACAGCGATCGAGACTCAAACGCGTTATCAGATGACGCAGTGGTTAGTGATGATCCATGGGAGCAGTATCAGAATTACGATAGCGATTCTGATTCATCTTTTTGAACCCCACCATATTTTACCTTAGCTGTTGTCTTATGTATTTTCAATTCAATAATATGTGTGTGTTGTTGTGTTTAATGTTTGTTAGTGAATTTTGGAACAAATGTCTTAATTGTTAAATTACACTAACTGAGAATTCAAACAGAAATACCAAACACAAAACATAGGAGGATACACCTAACAATTAACAGTAAAAACCACAACAAGATACTAACTTAACGTCGGTCACAGGTCTTCCTGTTGTGCCCGGTTTCTCCGCATCTGCTGCATCGACGCGCCTGGGGTTCATCGTGGTAGTTAACATCCATCTCATTTTGAATTCTTCTTGAACGAACCCTGCCTCGATGTGTTGTAACCCTCAAAGGATCCCCTTGAATTGTCCAGTCCGCTTCTTCCCACTCATCTTTGTGTCCCAGGGTGAAAAAATGACCGTTGTACTGTTCCTGATAGATGGTGGTGTGGAATATGGAATTGGTAATGTCATGTGGTTGCTCACCCCTCCAAGCGCAAACGGCGATAGCATGGGAACAAGGGAATCTTAGCATTTTCCATTTCCCGCATGAGCACCGCCTGCGTCTGTATTCAACGGTGTACTCGTTTCCACCGTCATCATTGGTTTCATCCCTTGAAACTACCGCGTAGCGACCTTCTCTGACATCGTAGACGGACACTTCATGTTGCATGGCTACGGAATGCAATTTGTTAAACCTGGACCAGATTCGAGGGGGTAGAGGGGTATTGCAGCTTTGCGCCATCTGCGCGTGCCGAGCATACTCTGATACGTCCTTGGTGAACGTGTAATGAATCAAGGCTTTTACTGGCAGGAGTCTTGCTTCACGTAAGACATTATTCATAGACTCGGATATGTTCATCGTAAGGTTACCCCAACGACGGTTTTCGCGGTCATGAACAATAGTCCACTTGCTTTTGTCGATGTCGTTCAGGTAGTCCCAGGCATCCTGATTTAACATCCGCATTTCCCTCACAGCCCAAAGATACTTTCTGCGTTAACTTGTGCTCCCGATCATCCAACACAGCTACCTAAGAGATTTGGTCTTGAACCTACCACTAAAATTGCTTCTTACATGCCAAAGACAATAACGGTGGTAGGCGTTTGGTTCCCTCCAATCCACAAGGTTATCCATCGCATTAATTATCCCGGCATGACGGTCTGATAGAACACAAATTCTACTGTTACAGTCTCTGGTGACGTATTCCCTCAAATTTCGGAAAAACCAACACCAACTATGAACTGTCTCTTCGTCAACTAGAGCGTACGCCACTGGCATTATGTAGTTGTTGGCCTTTTTGGTTACCGCAACCAACAACTTACCACGGTACCCTCCTTTCAAGTGTGTGTCATCCACAAAGATGACAGGCTGGCAAAGATGAAATGCGCAAATAGAAGGACCAAATGTCCAAAAAATATATTTGAATGTTGGATGTGCTGGAGCCGAGTGCGGGTGATGAAACCATGAAACCACCGTACCAGGGTTTCGAGACTGAAGCCGTAACACATACTTTGGCAGCTCCTGAAAGTTGCTTTCCCAGGTTCCATATATCCTCTCAATTGCCTTTCTTCGTCCACGCCATCCCTTCGTATACGTAACATCGACAGACATTACATGGCTATATGAAATGGCGATCTCTTATAACATGGCTTTATCATTCAGCGATCTCTTAGAAATTGTCTTTATGAATTGGCGACCTTTTATAAAATGGTGGTATGAAATGGCGATCTTTTATAAGATCTATGTTTCAAATAGAGATCTTAATGAAGATGTACGTTTCAAACAACGATCTTAATGAACATGCATGTTTCAAACAACGACATTTATAAGATGTTACTTCAAAACAGCGATCTTCACTCTCTCTTGCAGCTGTTTGCAGCTTTTGCTCAGAAATACCATTGAAGGTCGCTGTTTCAAGTAGCGACTTACCTAAATATGAAAACAAAATTGGTGACCACCTAATGGCACTCTTTTGGGGTTCAAACCCCCTAATTCTGCAAAAAAAATCTTTAAATTGGAGAAGATAAAGATATATATATAAAGCCCCTCGTCTCTATCATATAGATAGTGAGGTTTAACTAACTATCTTTAACTATGACATTGTGATTTAGTTAGAAATTAGGAAGAAAAAAAAGGTTAACGTTTGGTGGAGGATTCATGTGCTTCACATCTCTTTCCCTCTAAGATCACTCGTAGTGGCCATGGAATTGGGCGTTTTTTTGCCCTAATCCACGCCCAAACACGCTCGACCACCGCCCCAATGGGCTTTTTTTTGAAAAAAAGGCTCCTGGCGTTTACTCTAAAACACCAAAATTTTGAAAGTTTTCATGTTTGACCGTTGTGAACGGTCGTCTAACGGAAATAAAAAAATTTCTTTATTTTTAATCCATTTTTTTACCTATAATAAAAACCCCACTTTCAACGCCATTTTTTATAAACTTTTCCCTCTTTTCTTCTCTACTTCTTCCCATTATATATAAAAAATAAACCATGAATCCCTTACGACCCCCTTTCGATGTTCCGTCTAGACCCGGCAACCAAACTTCATATCGCCCGAACACCACCCAAACGCAACTGTCCTACAATTTCCAAAATATGTACCCGAGTATAATGGCGTGCACGCAATTATTAAACATGCCTCCTCAATTATTTCATGGTCCACAAAGCGTTGCATCCATGGGCGGTTCGCATGCGGCTCAAGAAGAAACCGAGCCCGACATCGAAACGGTGCCGGAGACACAACCGGAGCCCGTAGCCGAGGTGTCTCAACGTGGTAGACGGTCCCATAAAAAAAGAGGCTACCGCTCCACTCACGAAAAGATTTCGAAGAGATGAACCGATGCCTACAAGACATACGAGACCTCAATTACAAATCCCTCTTTTCTTCTCTGCTTCTTCCCATTATATATAAAAAATATACCATGAATCCCTTACGACCCCCTTTCGATGTTCCGTCTAGACCTGGCAACCAAACTTCATATCGCCCGAACACCACCCAACCGCAACTATCCTACAATTTCCAAAATATGTACCTGAGTATAATGGTGTACACACAATTATTTCACAGTCCACACGGCGTTGCATCCATGGGCGGGTCGCGTGCGGCTCAAGAAGAAACCGAGCCCGACATCGAAACGGTGCCGGACACACAACCGGAACCCGTAGCCGAGGTGTCTCAACGTGGTAGACGGTCCCATAAAAAAAGAGGCTACCGCTCCACGCACGAAAAGATTTCGAATAGATGAACCGATGCCTACAAGACATACGAGACCTCAATCACAAATCCGTAACAAATTCGGACTTTAGATTTTATGTTTTTTTAGCATTTTATCGGTTTTTTTATTTTTAGTAATGTAATTTTTTATTTAATGAAATATTATTAGTTTTAATTTTAAAAGAAAAACAAAAAAAATAATTGGGTAATCATTGGATGGTACATTATTGGGCATTATACCACTACACTCATTTTAAACTAATGCCTCATTGCTGACTGAACTATCATTTTCATGCCTAAAGGAGAGGCATTAGTTTCAAGCCCCACTACCAATGGCTCTGATACCAATCTGTCACACCCTCAAAATCCACACGCGGAGTAATACCGCGAGTCGTGTGACTGACCAGGATCTAGCCACTAATCATGTTGAACTATCTAGGTAAGTTATAAGTTATCCAACTAACACGATTAGTGTTCTAGTTTTAATTGTCCAAAAACACAGTTTACTTTAACAGCGGAAGTATAAAGAAAGCTCATCAAAATTTTAAAACCACAAGTTCTTTAATTATATATGAACATGAGACTTACAATGCAAATGGAGGATACATGCTTCTGTTATGCAAGACAGAATTTCATTTGAGGTAAGTGTATTTATATAACTAATTTTAAATTAGAATCTAATAATATTTTTAATAAAATGTACGTTTTATTAAAATTATGTAGGTTAAGAAATTGGTCGAACCACATGCTTGTACTAGAAGCAACAAAGGTGGCAACACAAGGATGGGTTGCAAGTGTGCTTAGAGATAAGTTGAAATGCGATGGGGATGTCTCAATTAAATAACTCCACAAGTGGGTTAAGATAAATTTCAATGTTGATCTACCCTACATGAAAATCTTTCGAGGTAAAGAATAAGCTTATAGTGATTTGTATGGGAATTGGGAAGACTCATTCATAAAGACGAATGCTTTTAAAGAGGAACTATTAAGGCGAAACCCGGGAAGCGTTGTCGAAGATGACATTGAGACTAAAGGTAATAAGAAACTATTTTTACGCTTTTTTGTTTCACTACTAGCTTGGTGGAAGGGGTTTCTTGTTGGTTGTCGTCCCTATATTTCTCTATATGCATGCCATCTAAAAGGCAAGTTTAATGTGGTACTAGTCGCTGCTAATAGTGTTGATGGTAACAATTCTATTTTTCCGGTGGCTTGTGGTGTACTTGAATATGAAAACAAGAACTCATGGATATGGTTTCTTGAGTTACTTAAGAAAGCAATCGGTACACCTAATGGACTAGTTATATCATCAGATATGCAAAAGGGTCTAGACATTGCAATTACACAATTTTACCCTAATGTTGAGCATAGAGAGTGCATTAGGCACTTATTTAGTAATTTCAAGAAGCGTTTTCATGGTGATTTATTCACAAGAAATTTATGGCGAGCTGCAACGACCCATTGTGTAAACGAGCATGATCGACTATTAAATGAAACTGTTAGAGCAAATAAAGATGCACTTACTTATCTTAATGAGAATCACAATAAGATATGGAGCCGTTGTAGGTTTGGGGAGACATCAAAGTGTAACTATGTTACAAACAATATTTCAAAGTCATTTAATGCCCCTCTAAGGTGTCGGCGACGCCTCTTAGTTCTTCGCGTTGACAAACATCCCATAGACAGTAAAATAGGGCGTCAGCAAAAACGAAGGCCAGACTGGGAGTCGGCGACGCCCCCTCTAACTCTTGTTTTTCTGCAGCTTTGTTTCGTCGTCCATTAACATTAAAACTTGCGTAACTTTTAAACCGTTTACCCGTTTAACCTCTCGTTTCTTCCCACATGATCATAATTTGATATTCTATCATGTGAATTTGAAATCCAACATCCGGATTAAGGAAATTCTTAACTTATGAGTTTCCGGCTAAATATCCATTTACGGATTATTTGAACCGTTCATGTTTTCATCAAACAACTCATTTGTTTTAACCCAAAACTTACATGAACATTATAACTATAATAGTTTTATATTATCCGAAGTTTCGTACTTGGGGTTTAAACACCCGATACCCAGTATATGATTATCATGCTTAAATAACTAGTACATAACTTTACTTAAACAAATTACGAAGTGATTCGGGAAATCACTAACCTTATGCATTCGTATTCGTATCCGCTTCCTTGCCTCATCTTGACCCGTTAGCCTTTCGTGCTTGAGTCCATTTCGACATGATTTCTATACTTTCATGTCATCGAAATCACATTCTTGTTAGCATACACAATTGTACATGTTAAAGATCATATCAATTGCATATTTCACATTTGACTTTCATTAGTCAATTCTAACAAGCATAAGACATATACCCAAATTCACATCTGAAGAAACACTGGTTAATCGACCGGAATCAACTAAACTAGGGGGTCTGATTCTGCATAAAAGGGTTGGTTTCTCCTCATTCGGTTCGTAGGTGACTGCTCTTCTTCTCTTCACAGTAACTGCAAAACAACCACCGATAGACTCGCCACGGGGAGAATGGGGGTTCTCTCCGTGACCAGCCTCCGGCGTGAGAATAAGTACAGGTTTATGAAGAAGAAGAAGAAGTATGAGTGAAGTGAATGTAACTTGGCGATTATACCTGAATTATCCTTCTATTTATAGCTTAAGTTTGGGCGGGAAAACTTGTTGGTGAAATACTGACGGAAAGTGTTAATTCCGTAAGAGGTTATTTTTCCCTCCGTTAATCACTTAACGAATGTGAGAGCACACGGATCGCGATCTTGGATCAACGGCTGGGGTATTGCCACGTGGAAAGTGGGTAAGTGAAGATCTCTCTTCAATTACATGCCATCATCGTGACTTCAAGAGAGCCTGGGATGATGACACGTGGTCAGACGGTTATAACCGTTTGGTGATGCACGATAGAGCCTGCTAGATGATTACAGTTGTAATCTTGTGTGGCTCCTTACTGTATGGTATCAGTAAAGTAAATAATATCCAAGTCTGGGTATTATTTATGCGGGAGTGTTTATTAGGATTATTATCCTTATTTGTTATGGAGAGAGGCACAAGGATTCGCTAGTTTCCTTTTGGCGCGCAGGTATTGCTTGTTGTTTTTCTTCTAAGTTCTCTTTGTAGGACCAGTGCGCGGACGCGCAAGGTCTAAAGAGGGTTAGAAGGATGAGGTTGTGGTATGGTCCCAAGTACTCGAAGCGAGGTTTTTGGGACCTTACCCCTTCAAGTCCCCCCAGTCTAGTGTTGCTCTTATGCAAATAAGTGGACCACTGGACTATGAGAGAGAGAGAGGTGTTTTTTTTTGCTGAAGAGTTTTTGGCGCGAAAGTGAAGAATCTTTTGAGAGAAGATACTTCTTTCTCATTGTTCTGATTTTGAAAATCTTGACTTCTTGATGAAGAAGATTTGTGAATTTTCTTCTTTAGTCTGAGCTTGTTTAGTCATGATCTGACCTTTATTACGTCACTCATAAATAAAAATGTATATATCAGTACCTTTTTTCATCTTCTCTTCCTTTGGGATATGTGCAGACGCTGTCAGAATGCATTAAATGAGATATGACGTTTACCCTGGTAGCGTCGTTTCAAAGGGAGATGATTTGATAGTTAATCATTACGATCTCTGCTTTCCCTTTTATTGATGCTGGCGTTACTTTATTATATATACATGTGGAAATTGTAAACCTTTACCAGATTTGGCGATATGAAAGCTAGGCGATCATCCCGTTCTCGAAGACTTTTGGAAGTCTTGAAGGTTTACGAGGCTGCTGAAGGTTTGCTTCTTCTTGTTAGGACCGGTTTTGACTCCGAAACGATTGCGAACCGAACGTGTGACGTGCGGAATCCGTATACGAACGTGACCGAACACACAAGACGTAATATAACTGTGATTCTATAGAAAACCTGATAACGTACAGCACCTTGAATCACGTACAATGAACTTTCTCTCTCTAGACTCTCTCTCTCTCTCTCTCTATCTAGATCTCAAGCTCTCTAAAGTTCCAAATGCCAAAAGTCTTTAATCTAAGGCATAAGCCTCGTATTTATAGGCCAAGGCTTTTAATGAGATTTCTCATTAATTACAGAAATGTCACCTTGTCTTTTGTCTACTTATTACAATATAAAGCTTGAATTAAATTGTTTCAGCTACGTTCTGAATTGACAAAGGCGATAGACATTACTGCACCAACAGACTCCCCCTTGGATATTGCCGCAGTCAATCCGTAGCATCTTGTCTTACTCTCTCTCTCTCTTTGAGTCTTCTGGAAGCTTTAACACGTTTTCAGCAACGTAGACTCCCTTTTGCTTGAACAGAATCCCCGTGGATCTGTCTTCAGCTTCAGCTCCCCCTCTCTGTAGACTCTTTTCTTCAGGCTCCCCCTTTCATCAAGCTTCCGTGCTTTTTGGGATCGACACCTGGCTTTCCAGTTACAAGCTTCTTCAGTATAGTTAATTGGCTCTTTGAAAGCACACTTCCTCTTGCATTGAGCTCGTCTTCAGACTCCCCCTTAGACTCGGCTGTCGGGATCGTAGTCTGGTACAACATCTGCAAATCTCAAACGTTTATAAGTACAAACATTTTAAACATTCAATTGTCCAGGAATTGTAACCTGGTTCTATTAAACTTTCTAAATCAAGATTCTGGCTTTAAGATATAATAATATGAATATATCCAGAAATACTTGATTTTCTCCCTTAATCAACAATCTTTATTAATTTGGCAGTTTTAGCGAACAAGATCGGAAACTGTCTCTTTACAATCAGATTTTAACAATTTGAGCATCCAAATCCCTCATAGTTAATCATCCAAGTCCAACTTAATGACCTTGGAGATATCACAAACTGTTTTTAATTTTTGATTTTAAAACTTCAAGTTTCAAATTAATGAACTTGTTTATTTTCAGAAACACAATCAGCATACTTAGATTTTGAAACTTAGCACTCAGACATCGGTTGTCAAAACTAAAGCAGAAATCAAAATCTTTTTGTATTTTTCTGAAACATAAAGCAGTAAAGAAATATTTACAAACCTATTTACAGACAATATTTTTGTTTGAGTTCGTGTCAGAGGATCATATCAGTTTATGACAAATCACTAGTACCGTTGAGCTTTAAATCACTTTAAGTTCTAAACGATTCACTTAGATTGTCAGTATACTGATCCACTTAAATTTTCACACAAACTTCAATTGATTCGAGATACGAGATTAGTGTTTTAAGAACTTATACTTATTCGCGTGTCCCACCTCAGAATATACTCCCGTATCAAAATTCCCTAGATTCAGTCTTACAGGTGAGTATACCAATTTGATATCTGTTCTCTGGGTTAGTGCGAGACCTTGAGAGCTCAGGTATGAACTTCCGTTCAGTCAAAGAGATGAAGGCTCGACTTTAGGTGTGTTCCCTTTAGAGAATCTTTTCTTCAACTGCAATTGATTCATATCTTTCGATATTTTTCAATTTTTATGCAGAGGGTAAGCTTTAAAAGCGCGTAAAGTATTATACGAGGTCTAGGCCATTGCTTCCGCAAAATCAGAAGAACAGGTATAATACCCCAGATATCAAACAGTATCTTTATCTCAGAATCAGACAATCTCTTAAACAAGATTTCGGGGGTTACCCATATATCCGAGAGATGTTCCCCACGAGATAAGTAAGTATTTGATTTTTAGGTTTATATCTCAAAAACAATCTACTATGCGTGTAAAAACCTACTGGCATATCATCAGTGAGACCGTTTATCACATTTAACATTCCATTTCTTTAGCGTACTGTGATTGTCTGCTAATGTACTATCATTTCCTCTTTTTTACACAAAAACTCTTTTCATTTTTTCATGTTTTGGTCATTTTTCAATATTTTTCAATTCAAAATGAGTTTTGTGCTTTTTTAAATTTTCAAATGTTTTTGTATTTTCAAAATTTTTACTCCCCCTAAAATCCAAAACATTTAAAGAAAATTTGACAAACCGATACTAATAGCTTTGTCTCGCCATCCATTTTCTGCTTTTCGTGCTCTGTTTTGCAGAGAAAAAATAACGTACCCCCATGATTTACAACACATTGATTTTTTACTGTTTGAAAACCGTTTTTCAATATTGTGAAATTAATCATGTTTGTTCCGCCGTGAGGGTTTCAGCATATTCAAGTAACAAATTTTTGAAATTTTAGAATTTTTGACAAATTTAAAAACAAACATATTTTTAATTTTTTTTTAATTTTTTGACAAAATAAAAACATATTTTTGGTTTTTAAATTTTTCAATTTTTAGGGTTTTTGAAATATTGTTTATTTATATACAGAAATCAAACAAACTTCCTGTTCAACAGTAGCAGGGACCAGCAGCCTCCTTCTTTCGTCCCAGGCTGCTTCCTCCATTGATTTGATTTTTGTCCTCTTTCTGAAGCACCTGCACATTCAAATTACTCAATTACTTGAACAATTTAGCCCAGGTCTATTTGACCTTAGGCATTTCAACACAATATGCTTCATTCAACTTCAGAAAATCTTTGTCATTTTGTACAAAGACTTTTTCAATTTTAGCATCATCTACCGAAGTTACTTGTTTCTTAACACTCCATGTTTGACCTTTAGGAGTACCTCGTTTGTAAAAATGTGACTCTTTTTGAACATTTTGATTTTGAACAACATTTGGTTTCCAAAACTCGTTTGGTTTTGTTGCATCGACATTTGTTCTCCAACTTTGTGTTGTTCTAAATCTGGGTGTGTGAGAATTCCACGTATGTCTTGAATCAAACCTGTTCGAGTTTGATTTCCAATTTTGATTTGAAACAAACTTGTTTGTGTTGTACCTTCAAGTTTGTTTTGAATCAAATCTGGTTAACCGTTGTCTCACATCCTCAGATTTCTGTTTTTGAACATCATGAGAGTTCTTTTTCGTCTGAACATCAACAGGTTTCAGATTTGGACACTTGCGAGCAAGATGTCCAATTTGATAACATTTGAAACATGTTTTCTTGGACACATATTTGACCTGTTGTTGCTTTTTCTGAGCATAGAACTATTCATTAGACTGTCGTCTAAATTGGAGTTCTTTCTCTTCTTCTGAACTTGTTCCATGAATAAAATTCATCTTTGTCTGATAATTTGGAGTTTCATTTTTATTCCAACTTTGTTTCTTCTTATAACCCAAACCAGCCTTCATGTTTTTCTTTTTGTAACCAGGTTTGTTATAAAAAGTTTTGTGACCTTTTTCCAGCAAACTTTAGAATTTCGTATTTTTCAATCTCAACCATTTTGAAAACTTTGTCAATCTTTTCTGAAATCACATTCTGAATCGGGAATACAATATCTAAGAATAATTTGTCCGATCCAATCATGGAATAAACCAATCCTTTTGAATCATCATTCAAATTTTTCTCAGATTTTGAGTTTTTCAGATATTCTTCATGAAAAATACCTTCATTTTCATCCAGTGATTCAGCTTTATCTGTATCAACCGACTCTTCTTTCAACACACTTTCAACGACCTTACCTACCACCTCTGAATCACTAGAATCATCAGATTTGGAATAGGTTACGTCAATGTTATCTAGCAATTGATCTACCATGTTGAAAGCTTTTTCGACTTTTTCATCATCATAAAATGCAAACTTTTCTGGTGGAGGAACTTGATGATACTCAGAACCAATGCCCTTTTTGTTTTTCTCAGAATCATCATCACCCGGTTTTATGTTGAAAATTCTTTCAAGCACATATGATGACGCATGATAACTATGTAACTTGTTGTTATCCTGTTCTAAATCAGCTATTTGACGCTTTAGCTTAGCAACATCCTCAATGTAAGAATTGACAACTTGTTGCTTTATTGAATAATGTCGCTTAAGCGTATCAGTTGTTTCAGAACAGTATTTCAATCTGGATTGAACAAGTTTCATTTGACTCTTCACATTTTCATATGACTCTTTTGTAATGTGATAAGCCAATTTTATTGAATCGTACTCCTTTTTCATTTCTTGAAAAGCATTTTCTTTTTGTAAACATTCATCTGTCATTTTTTAAACCTTTTCTTTTAAAATTTCATTTTCTTTTTCTAAACTCTTGCATTTTTGTGTAAGCTTTTCGTCATTATCTTTTAAAATCTTTTCATTTTCTAGCATTTCTTTGCATTTTTCTTTGAAAACATTTTCGATTTTAGTAAATTCAAGATCTTTTGTTCTGAATTTTTCATCTTTTCAGTACAAGCTCTGCACATTTCCATGCATTTCTTGCACTGTTCAACAGTTTTGTTTAAGATTTCAGAATCAGAATTTACCTCAGTGATTGGCACTTCGGTGTTCTCTTCTGCATCTGTCTGAGTTTGATCAGCATATTTCTTTTTCTCATCACCAGCACCAGCATCACTATTCACTTCAACCGAACTTTCCATCTTCACTTCTTCTTCTTCTACTTTCTTCTTGTCTTGCTGTTCTTCAATAACAGCTTTTTCTTCAACAACTTCTTTTATCACCTTCTCTTCCTCTTCTATCTTCACATCCTCAACTTTCACAGCTTCTTTATTCACCACAACTTTTTCTTCAACCTTTTCTTCTTTTTCTTTTACTTCTTCAGCCACCTTCTTCAACTCTTCTACCATACACTCAATATTTTTCTTCATTCTTGCTTCATCCCTCTTCCTCAAACTTGATGTCATGGCATCTCTTATGATTTTATCCAGCCTTTTCACATATGTTTTTCTTTTTCAACATTTGAATAGTATTCGTCGGATCGAGGAATTACTAAAAGAACATCATCATGAACTATGTCCCTCCTGTGGACAACAGGTTCACCTGTAAGTTCCGTAAGGATCTTTCAATGATATCAAACTATAACTTGTGTAAGTGCGGAAATCAAACACAAGTGGATTCAAGAGCAAATATAACCGAAACACAAAACGTAATTAAAACAAACCAAGATATCTTGCATTCACTGATTGAAGGTGACGGATACAAGACACACAAATGGTTTCGGCTGGCCCCTCCTTGTTCTCGACTAACTGATCAACCTCAACCAAGAGGTTGAGGTTAGCTTAAATACTAAATACTTGGGTTAATACCCTAGGCCCACTCGAAACCAACTAGTCTAACCCAACCCATACATATCGACCCAAATATAAAACAAACATAAACAAAATCAACCCTTGAACTATGTTCACCTCTATGCATAAACCTTCAGGTTCCAACAATCTCCCCCTAGGTTTATGCATGGAGATTCTTCTAACTTCGACGGTCACGATCACCACTCATATTGTCTTTGTAACCACCAAATCCCTTTCGACTGATATGCAAAACAGAAGCAATAGCAGCAGTCCAACCCTTTGCTATTTCTTCATATTTTTCAGTAGCTCTGATCTGGTTATGAGCTAGGACTTCCAAGTCTTCATGGGCAAGATTCAACAAATCAATTTGATCTACCAAACGAAAACTCACATCATCATCACAAACAATCACTGCCTGCCCCAGCCGCTCATCATAAGCCCAAAAATGTAAAGTCTTCAGAGCACCTTTTGGAATCTTTTTCACCAAAGGAATCGTCTTTTCTTTGTCAGTTGCTGGCCAGTGCACAATCTTCATTCGCTTATTAGTGTATGGATCCCTAACGCCTTTAGTTGGTTTAACAATGGACTCAGCAGTGTGCATTGAAGGAAAATTACGAAGAACTTCCCTTTGCAATCTTTCAAAAAACAAATATCCACGTCCTCCAGGTTTTTCATCCACATAAGGTGACTTAGACAAATTTATCAAATCAACCTTTGTGAAAGTCTGAAACTGAGCTGGATTTTTGTACCACTCAACAGGGCCAACCTTTCTCTTTATCCACCATCTTCGGCGATCATGATCAAAACCCAGCTAACCACACCTGATCTATTTCCAACTTTATCATAGAGAGTTTCACCGACATCCATCAAATGGTGAGTAGCTTGAGTATCATCATCATCTAGATTAAGGTTCTTATTCTTCAAAATGACAAACTCTCTTTTCTTTCTGATTCTTTCAGCCTTATCTTTGTCTGCTACTGGATCAGTAACTCTCTCAAAGTATTTTTCCATAGCAGCACTTCTCTCAGCATCATCCTTATCAAAAGCCTTTCTTCTATTTTCTGCGTCAGTCGGATCAGAAAACTCTTGTCCAAACTTCTTCTCCAGCTTTCCACGTAGATCATAAACCATATTAAACAACAAACTGACATCTCCTTGAAGCTGTTCGATCTGTTGATTCTTTAGCACTATGGTATCTTCAAGTTGGATAATCTTGGCGTCTTTGTGAATTGAATCTTGCTCGATCACAACTAGTCGTTTCTTCATTTCTCTCATACTAATGAACTCATCATCATCGCTTGAATCATCATTAAAAGGCATACTTAACGGCTCTTCAGGTCTCTTACCGCTTGAACTGCTAGGCACGTCATGAATAACTCCAGAAGGACCTGCAGATTCAGAGATACCAAGTGGCATAGTACCAATGACAGAATCAGAAACAACATTCGTAGCTTGAACATCAGTAGTGGTAGTATCAAAATCATCTCTTTGAGTGTCAGCATTAAACTCAAAGATATCTTTAGTAGTGGTGGTGGTATCAGCGACACTTTTCTCAAAATCGAAGTCATATAAACCATCATCATCTTCAGCAGCACTCACAGGTTGATCTTTGTTTCGTTCAACATACATTCCGAGTCGAGGATCCCTCCTTTTCCGTTTCAATGGCATGGAATCAGGATCCTTTGGGTTCTCACTAGGCTATTCACTTGATACTGAAATATTGGAAGGAGGATTTCCCATCTTATCAGTCACAGACTTTAACAGCAAAGCCAAATTTTCAGCAGTAATCACAGGTGGAACAGCAGAAATAGCAACATTAGCTTCAGTTTCAGGAGGAAGCTCTTCATCATCTCCTGAATCACACATAATCTCCACGCCTTCATCGTCAGAGTTGATAGTTAAAATCTCTGTCTCAGGCTCATCTTCAGTAACACCTTGAATATCGTGTTCTTCAGCAACTATAGCATTTGCAGGTGCATTGATTTACGCAGCATTCACTGGAACAGGTTGCACTATTACTGGATTAGCAGCTACATCTTCAGTCTCTGAAAATTGACCAAATTTCTCTAAAGGAATTAAACCTTCAAATTTCTTTTCAGTACCCTTCTTTGGAGTGAGAGAACCAAAACAAGACGGACCCATGGGTTTCAGCTCCAATATGTTTCCAGATTTTTCCAATTCTGGATAACGAACATTGAGAATCATTTGCAGAAATCTTGGATACATAAGAAACTTGTCCTTCCTAACTCCAATTACATTTCTCTTCATAGCTTCAAACACATACTTTGAATAATTGAAGGCTTCGTTTGTTATCACACAAGCAAGAGCGGCAGACTGTGTGATGTTCAACTGATCTGTACCTCCTCTGTTTTCTGTCATACACAGAATAAACATGTGCACCAAAAGACACCAATAAGGATGCACAAACTTCTTTATCAGAGGTGGATACTTCCCTTCATAACTCAATCTAGGCAATATTGCTTCGACAGTGCCGGCGGGAAGTTCAACGGGATCTATTTCTTGATCATTGAACTACAGTACTTCTCTAATCATCTGCTCTGTCACAATAACAACCTTCTTCTGAATCTCAGTAACAATCGCTCCCTTTCCATTAGCTTCAAGTGCATCGAACCTTGCGTTTTTTCTAGAAATCCTGAATGATACTTTCGTAGATAACTGGATTTTCTCGTAATGCGTGAACAATGCGGCAACTGTTTAGACCTTTCATCAAAGAAGTGTACATCCTTTTGTGCTTCTCCGGAGGTGGTGCTAAGTATCCTGCTTGATTATGTGTCGAAATGAACTTCAAATCCATATTCTGCAAACAGTAAAAATTCATTAGAAACATGAACAGTTACATATTTGAATCAAAACAAGAAACTTTCAAATCATAAAGTCAACAACCCGAACAGGTCAACACCACCATAACTCAGATTATAAAATTCTGACTCGAGACTGTGAGTCGAGACCGTACGTCGAGACCATGAGTTGAGACCATGAGATCTCGAGTCGAAATCACCTGATTCTTGTCGAGACTCTGAGTCGAGACCTCAGTCGAGACCTTGAGGTCTCAAGTCGAGACCATGAGGTTGCGACTCGTAACCACCAGTCTCGAGTCCCTATATACTTCCTGAGTCGAGATCACACAAACACTTTCATCATAATCAGTTTTTGGATCAAACTCCCAAAACACCCTATGATTTATTTGAAGACCAAGAACATGATTCAAGTTCATCTTCAAATCTTCAAACATTCATCCACAAATCTTCAAACTTCCTGCAGAACTTCAAAGGAAACATCAAAATACCTTCAAATATTAATGAGTCGAGACCGGAAAAACACGTCGGAACAGTGATAGCTTGCCGGAATTTGAGAGAGAATGTGAGAGAATTGCGGCTGGTCTCGAGTGAGAAATGAGGTCTCGACTGTTTTAAATACCTCTCCCCCTGATATGGGCTGGGCCGTTGAATCATTGGGCCGAGACCAAAAATTAGACTGAATCCGTCTCATTTTAACTTTAAGGATTTCTTTGATTAATTTTTTAATTAAGATAAAAATCCTTTAAAAATCAGTTATAGTTTTAATAACCCGATCAACTTTCTGAGCACGTTCTACGAAAGCAAAAACCTAAAACAAAAATAAATAATATAAACTATTATTTACAAAAATAAATAGGAAATAATATAATTGCTCAGGGATCAAATCACGAGGTTTCGGGCTTGACTTCACTTATCAACACTGATCTACTACCGAATGATCTAGACGATTGCCAGTATATTTTTCCACCTAAACTCACCTCCCTAGACCTTTTCCATATAACTGCCTGTAACAAGTTTTATCATGTTTCGATTTCTTAACGATGAACACCCAAATTAAATACTAATCAAATCCCGGAAATATAAACAGCACACTCTATCATGCAAGTATCTTCCCTACCACATATTTCACAAGTCCAATCCAGATCTCTGAAATCTTAACTGGGAATAGGTTGAGAAGAGAACAGAATAGATCTTAAGCAGAGATGGTATAATATACAGATCAAATGAGTTTTTCTCAGTTTGATATAGGTTTCTTGGGTTTCTTTTGGGCACTTGAGGGCCTCTTTCGGGTGTTTAATTGATCTACAGCGCGACAACGTACAGCTAGGTCAGCATGTATCTGGATGCAGCAGAAGCTAACGTTGCCTAGCACCTCCAGGTCAGCATGTATCTGGATGCAGTAGAGGAGATACATGACTTTTTCAGAGAAGATTTCAGAGTCAGACCAAAATTGTGTGTATCGGGACAACATACAGGCATTCAAATATAAATGAGCTAATTCCAAGTGACTTTCTTTCCTGGGGTCATGCACAATTTTAGTTCTGAACAGAAACAGCCAATGTTTCCAGCCTTAAGGATAGAGCCTACCAACACATCATACTAGAGTCAAACCATTTCGATACTGGTCTTACATGAGTCAGCCCTCTACCATGATGTGAAGATTCATTTCATTTCCCATGTCATGCAGTGCTTCTTTTTGTATTTTTCAAACTTTATTTATTTTTTTTTTTTCAAAATTTTCTCCCCCTAAATTTGAGCATAAATAAAAACTACCTAAGAATAGAAAACTTTATGAACAAATTTACCTACGAAATAAAACAAAAACATGCTCAGTCAGTAAAACGGATCATTTTCAGAAAATCCACAAGCACTTGAAATTTCGAAATGCTGACAGGTTTTGTGAACAAATCGGCAGCATTTGCATCTGTGTCGATTTGCTCCAGTTTGATAAGACCTCTGTCAAAGCAGTCTCGTATAAAATGAACTTTAATATCAATGTGCTTGGTTTTTTAGTGAAAGACAGGATTTTTCACAATTTATATAGCAGCATCATTATCACAATAGATGGTAGTGTTAAGATAAGTCAAACCGTAGTCCTGCAATTGATGCTGCATCCACACAACTTGTGAGCAAGATGCCGCAGCTGCAACATATTCTGCTTCAGCAGTGGAAATTGCTACCGTTTGTTGCTTCTTGCATTGCCAAGAAATGAGTCGATCACCCAAAAATTGGCATCCAGCAGAGGTGGATTTCCTGTCCTTATCAGTGCCTCCAAAATTACTGTCAGAAAACGCAAACATGTCAAAATTCGAATCCCTCGGATACCACAGACCAAACCGAGGTCGGCCTTTAAGGTATCGAAAGATTCGTTTAACAGCAGTAAGATGAGAAGTTTTAGGATTAGCCTGATATCGCGCGTAATTGTAGACAGCAAACATAATGTCTGGACGACTTGCTGTCAGATACATCAACGAGCCGATCATGGACCTATAAAGTCGTTGATCAACAGAGGATCCTTCTGCATCTTCAGTTAGCAACGGTCTTTCTGCCATTGGTGTTTCTACCGGTTTAGCATCTGTGAACTTAAATTTCTTTAGCACATCATCCACATATTTCCCTTGATGAATCAGAATGCCCCGTGAATCTTGTTTAACTTGTAAACCCAGAAACAATGTCATTTCTCCGAGCGCACTCATCTCGAACTTCTTTTGCATAACTCTCTCAAACTCCTTGCAAAGCTCCTCACTTGTAGATCCAAAGAAAATGTCATTGACATAAATTTGAACCAAGATTTGATCCTTGCCCACTCTCTTGATAAACAGAGTCTGGTCTATAGTGCCACGTGTGTACCCATGAGCCAGAAGATGCTCAGTTAGAGTAGCATACCAAGCGCGTGGTGCTTGGTGCAATCCATACAATGCCTTGTCAAGCTTGTAGGCATATTCTGGATGATCTGGATGAACAAAACCCGGTGGCTGCTCAACAAAAATTTCTTCCTTCACATCTCCATATAGAAACGCTGTCTTGATATCCATCTGAAACACAGTGAACCCCATATATGACGCGTAAGCTAAGAAGATCCGGATAGCTTCAAGTCGGGCAACCGGAGCATACACTTCATCATAATCCAGACCCTCTATTTGTTTGAATCCTTGAACCACTAAACGTGCTTTATTTCGAACAATAACTCCTTCAAAATCTTGCTTGTTTCTGAAAACCCAGCGAGTTCCAAGCTTGCGTTTTCCTTTTGGCAACTCCACAAGTTTCCATACTCCTAGCTTCTCGAACTGGTTTAGCTCTTCATGCATAGCATCAACCCATCCTGGTTCCTGCAACGCTACATCAATAGTTTTAGGCTCAATTTGAGAAATGTAGCTTGAATATAAGCACAAATTAATGGTTCCTGATTGGCTTCTGGTTTGAACTCCTGCACTGACAGGACCAATCACATTCTCAATTGGATGATTTCTTTGAACACTTGTTGGAATGGCTAATTCAGGTATCGTCTCGTCTAGACATGTGTGTATGTTTCTTGACTCCCCCTCATTAGGTGCCAGGACTGTGACTCACAGGAGTGGTAACAGTACATTCATCAGGAATAGGATCAACAAACAATTCAGATCCAGCTGCATGAGTAGAAATTCCACTAGATTGTGCACCTTCAGGAGATTGATGGGACATTTGTTGAGGCATAGGGTGCTGAGAGAAAACCATTCCCGGTGGGTCAATGGTATGAACTCTTGAACTTCCTTCGGCCTGTTCATCTTCTTCAGTATCACCAAAAGACAGTGGTTGTTTGGGAGTAGACACACCTGCATCTGTAGGGACACTAGACAAAATGTTAAATGATTTAAATAATTCAGCATAATCGTATAACCAATCTGGTCCAACTCTAGCGTCCGTAGCATTTTCTTCGAGCCATTCAATGTTGCACGACTCGACGACCTTTTTAGTTACTTTGTTGTATACTCTATAGGCTGAACCTTTAGCGTATCCAACAAAGAAACACTCGCCCCCTTTGACTTCAAACTTTCCATTAGTGTCCATAAGTAATAATACACATGGACAACCAAAGATGCGAAAGTGTGAAACCGAAGGTTTACGTCCTTCCAGAATCTCATAAGGAGTTTTCATGTGTCGTTTGTTTACTAAAGCATGATTCTGGATGTAACAAGCCATACTAACTGCTTCCGCCCAGAAGAAACTAGGAAGCTTCGAATCAGCCAGCATGGTACGTGCAGCCTCTATAAGAGTGCGATTTCGTCTTTCAGCCACTCCATTCTGTTGTGGAGTTCGTGGTGCACTGTACTGTTGATCAATTCCCTTCTCAGCGCAGAATGTGTCCATGGTGACATTCTTGAATTCCGTCCCATTATCTGAACGAATAGCCTTTACTTTCATATTGGCTTGATTTTCTACCAGAGTAATGAATTGTTTGATCAAACCCGCAGCCTCATTCTTGTGACTTAGAAAGTACACCCAGGTGTAGCGTGAGTAATCATCGACTATCACGAGACAATAAGCCTTCTTGCCAATACTTAACACATTCACCGGACCGAAGAGATCCATGTGAAGTAAGTCAAGCACAGCTTTGGTTGAGGGCGTAGACTTGGATTTATGAGGCTTTCAATGTGCTTTTCCTTTCGCACAAGCAACACACTTTTCTACCAACATAAAATCTTTGATTGGTAGATCACGGACTAGTTGACCTTTGGCAAGTCGATTCAAATTCTTCATATTCACATGCCCAAGGCGACGATGCCACAATAAACCATCATGTTCTGAAATCTTCGAAAACAGACAAGTAATTTCTTCACACGGCTTCTTATTCATATCAATGACGTAAGCATTTCCCCATCTCTCGGCTGTCATTAAAAACCAGTCTTCAGGAATCACGATCCCTGGCTTCAATACGTAGCAGCCTTTCTTAGTAAAATGGACTGAATTTCCTCGATCACAAATCTGTGAAATGCTCAACAGATTGTGTTTCAGTTCTGGGACATAATTCACATTTTCGAAGCTTAAAACGCCATTTTTCACTGTTCCTTTCAACGTGATTCTGCCTGATTCTCCTCCCGTAAAAGAGACATATCCACCGTTAAATTCCTTTATATTTACCAGTTGAGACAAGTCTCATGTCATATGCCTGGAACAGCCACTATCCATGTACCAGAGGCACACGGTAGTCCTCCACAGCTGTTCCTGCACGATTAGCGGGATCAGTTAGATTTAGGAACCCAGCCCATAGTGGATCTGGGTTTCCCTTGTGCATCAATGTAAGTTACTCTCTGCCACACTAAATTGTCTTTATTCAAAAATTTCGAGGGATTTTTAATGGCAGAATTTTGATGAGATGAATGAGACGAGCTGGATTGCATAGCCTTAGCTTTAGGTTTCCAATGTTTATTTGACCATTGAGAATTGTAGTTACCAAAAGCTTTATATTGATTTCTTTGAAAACCCTTTTGTTGATTTTGATTTCTACGTTTGGCTGCATTCCAGTCTTGATCAGAAGGCTTAGCCTTACGATAGTTATTCATCATTGTCTTAGACTTATCAGTCGTCACTGACTCTGAACAACGATATCGATTTGACTTTTCCTTCTGATTTTGTGCATATTTATTCTTAAATTGCACACTTGGGAGGTGAACACAGTTTCTGGCGATGTGTCCAGTAACTCCACAATTGAAACATGTTTATCGTTTCAATGTGTGGAAGTTTTTATGCTTCATAGCAGATGTGGGTCTGTTGGGTCTAGAAGATTGAGCTTGCTTATTTTTGCTTGTTTGATTAACTTGTGCATTTTCTGAGCATTTAGTTACCTGCTGATCAGAACTAGCACTAGCACAAGTATGAGATTCAGATGAAGTAGATTTTTCTTTATTTAAAGTTTCATCAGAACCATCAGATTCCATTTTAATTTTCTCTTCAGAAACATTTTCTTGTAATTTTTTATTTATAATGACCACCTCTTCCTTTTGAAAATCAGATTCAGTTTTAATCTCAGAAAATGTTGAAACTTCATCAACACATGTTTCATCAATACATGTATCATCTGAGTTTGATAATGGTTCCTTTTCAACCTCGGTTTCCAATGGGGTCCCACTCGAAACAACATTAGGGACTTCCACTGAGACCGATTCAGAAGAAGAATCAGAACACTGTTGATTTTCTTGAGAAGAAGTTTCAATGGTTTCACTGAATGTATCCTGAGGGACCTCACCTGTCACACTGTCATTAGCTGAAGAGTTAGAAACATTAGAATAACAATTTTCAGCTACTGAAAAACATCCATCATCACACACATTATTCAAAGATTCATCACAAGCATTCAAAGTTTTGCCCAAAACATCAGGCCCAAAAGAAGACGAAACATAACTATGAAAAGAGTTCAAAAACAATTGACCAAACACACAACCAGAATCAGTTTTATCAAAAGTAGATTTAGAAAAATCAGAATTTAAAGGTTGTTCATTCCCAAACATATCTCCACATCTCACTTCAGGTACTTTATCTGCACATGATGAAGAAACGTTAGGATCAAATGTACCCTTGGACGTAAAATGAATTGGTAGAACCACCTGTTTTTCAACAGGTTTGCCATTTAATGATGACTTACCGTTTTTAGGACCATAAGTCATTCTACTTTCATTTATCATCTCCTCCTCAGTCATAGGTAAGTAAGTGTAATTGTCATTATAAGGAGGAGGAGCCTGATTATAACCCAAACCCAGCCCTTTCTTTTTCTTGTATGCAAGTTGTTGATCACACAAGTTTTTGACTAGTTTGCTGGAAGAATCAAATTTTTTAATATTTAGTTCATTTATTTGATATTTATCTCTGATATCTTCCAGTTCTTTAGTCAAAATGCATACCTTATCTTGAGCTTCCAAAAAATGAGCTGTTTTTACACTTACATCATCCTTAAGTTTGATGATGTCTTTTCGCTGAGCTTCGATTTTTTCTTTAAAAAGTTTTTCATTATTAGTTAAAGTAAAATTTTTTCTTCTCATGTCATTATAATCTTCGATTAGCTCAGCATTGTGTATTCTATAGGCTTCAACTCGTTCTCTACACTCAGGAGTACAGAAAACAGAAAGTACCTCTTCTTTGGTGAGACCTTTGACTGGAGCTGAAAGAATATGAGTCATGAAAGCAAGGTTTTCAGCTGAAGTCTCCTCCTCAGGTGCTGGAGTCTCATCCTCAGATACAGAAACTTGATCATTTGAGGTCATGAGAGCAATGTTGTTTGAATCAGCTTGATTTTCTGGAGCTGAGATGTTCAGTCGCTCAATTTCCGAATTCCAATCAAAGTTGATACCAGGTTGAACCACCAAGGCTTGGGCTAATCCCAGGGGTTGAGGACTTCCACCAACAGCAGCATCAGCAGATATACTCGATGTGGTCACAAGAGCTCTCTCTCGATTTGGTGAAGCAGGTTGGGCTGGAGTTTGTTCCCTATTGACCTGTGGCTTGGTACAGTTTCTTGCCAAGTGTCCTGGTTCATGACAATTGTAGCAGCGTAACTCAAATGGCATTTTTGTGGGTCCAGAAAAGGTAAGACCTTGCCATTTGTTTCTCCTGGTCTTTTTCACAAACTTTTTGGCTCTAAAAGCTGCCATAGCCATTTGCCAGGTTATATCCATTTCTTCTACATCTTCTGGATGAATTTGATCCAAATCGTCCATAGAGAACTTTGGAGGATCAAATTTACCTGCAGCAAAAGCATTCAAGCAATTTATGACAGAAGCAGCTATATCAAGATTTTCTTTGGACTGTTGTGAGAAGAAAGCAATCATCTCGTTTTTTTCAGTGGGAGTTGACGATGCAGCAGCGGCAGGTGGTGCAGCAGCAGCAGGTGCTGGAGTTCCAGAGTAGTAAGCATTTGATGAGGTAGGAGCAGCTTTAGCAGAAGCAGAGTTGCTGAACATTTGAAAACCAGTGTGAGACACAAGAGCAGTGTTATTGCTTGATGCAGAGGGTGTTGCAGTGAATCCAGCGGCCAACATGCTATTTTTGTAATTTGTTTCTCTCTGTTTGTCGTCTAGCTCGCATGCTTTAATGTGAGAGATCATTTCAGATAAACTACACCTTGCTAGATCCTTGGTTTTCTTGATCATTGCGACGTGCTGATCCCAGCTTTTAGGTAGAGCATTTAGAAGCTGTCTATTAGTTGAAGCATTTGACGTGTGCATTTCCTCCATCTGCATTTGAGTAACCAACTTGACGAATCTCTGAATTTGATTATCAACAGTTTCTCAATATATATGGTTAAAATTGTTGAAATTTTGGCTCAGCATATTTCTCCGACTCTCCTTCATATCTTCATTACCTTCATAGACATCTATTAATGACTCCCACAATTCCTTTGCAGATTTGCAAGTACGAAAACCAATGGCAATGTCTGGTCCCAAAGCCATGGTTAGATAAGAAAAAGCCATATCATCTTCCTCAACAATTTTAAAGTCTTCTTCAGTATACTGATCATGAGGCTTTTTCACCTTCACACCAGCTTCAGTAGCACTCTCCATCATGATTTCTCTTGGGCCTCTCAAAATACTTCGCCAAATTTTTGCATCTTTGACCTTAACATGTTTTTCAAAATGCCACTTCCATTCTGGGAAATCATTTCCATCTAACAGCCTGGGAACACGAGTAGTGGTTCCAATGATTGAATCCAGTTCTTGATGCTTAGTCATAGCTGCCAGGTCAACACTTTGGTTACTTGAAGTCATAGTTACTCGATTACTTAATTGATTTACTGATTAATTAATTATTTAAGTCCAAGAGTCCAAAAGTTCAAAAGTCTGAATGACGTTGTAAATGTCGATGCGAGTCGAGATCAGAGAATCGAGATGCTGGTTCCGAGTCGAGACTAGGTGATTGATTACTCGAGACCACAAATGGTTGCGAGTCGAGACTAAGAGATGATGACTCGAGACCACAAATGATTGCGAGTCGAGACCGTTGATGATGACTACTCGAGAACAGCAGATGATGACTCGAGACTACAAGTGGTTGCGAGTCGAGACCGTTGATGATGACTACTCGAGACCACAGGTTGTTGCGAGTCGAGACCAAATGTTGACAACTCGAGACGGCAACAGATTTCGAGTCGAGACCTGCAAAACAGATGTGAGATAATACTGTTGACTCGTAATCCCTGATTTTCATCACTTTTCCAAAAATTCAAAGATATCGAAATCTTTGAATTTTCTTTGATCACCAAATCTCCGAGAAATCAGCAAACACAAATCACTGAAATCACACAAACCACAATCAACACCAAATACGAAGAATATGCTAAGAACAGTTTGAAGATGTGAATCTTAAAAACAAGAAACACACCACACCAAACTAAATCCCTGTAACACAGAACTGGTAAACAAGATCAGTAATAACATAAACTTCTTGAATCCGATTGATATCAAAACCGAACCAAGATTTGGTTTCTTGGCTCTGATACCAATTGTAAGTTCCGTAAGGATCTTTCAATGATATCAAACTATAACTTGTGTAAGTGCGGAAATCAAACACAAGTGGATTCAAGAGCAAATATAACCAAAACACAAAAAGTAATTAAAACAAACCAAGATATCTTGCATTCACTGATTGAAGGTGACGGATACAAGACACACAAATGGTTTCGGCTGGCCCCTCCTTGTTCTCGACTAACTGATCAACCTCAACCAAGAGGTTGAGGTTAGCTTAAATACTAAATACTTGGGTTAATACCCTAGGCCCACTCGAAACCAACTAGTCTAACCCAACCCATACATATCGACCCAAATATAAAACAAACATAAACAAAATCAACCCTTGAACTATGTTCACCTCTATGCATAAACATTCAGGTTCCAACATCACCATCTCTGTTGACATAACACTCTCGCTTCTTCTCCCATCTTTTATTGCTTACAACATTTTCATACTCTTCCTGCATTTTCTCCATTATGCACCAAACAATGAATATTTCACTTTCAGTTTTCTCACTCAGAATTTCTTCTCTCGTTCTAACTTTTATTTTAGCCATGATGTTATCTCCTCGAATCACCTGAATATAAAAAACAAGGTCAGTTCAAACACTGTCAAACAACTTGATCAGACGAGTATCCGATCGAGTGAGTCAACAATATAACAAAGATAGGATGACAGCGAATCGGGTGAGGATCCGTTCGGGCGAGTATCCGATGCTTTGACCTGAATCACAACAACAAATGAAATGATTAGGGTCGGGTGGTAATCCGTTCGGATTGCCACTCGATTCGTTGCACTTTAAACTTTTTGAATCAAATAAAGTCCCTGAATCGGATGATGACCGGATCGAGTGTGTCAAACAAAGTCAAACTATTTAAGAATTTCAATGAATCGGATGGTTATCACGAAGAATTAATTATTCAAATTTGACTCTATACAAGACTTTACCAAATATCACATGTATAACAACTACACCTCACATGTATACTGACAATATATTCATCATGCAAACAATTAAAATATGGCCGCCATTTAATGAACCTTGACAAACATTATCACATGCAATCTTGATTAATTCAATTAAAACATAGAACACTCAATCAAATGTTGTCACTTTATCACATGAATTCAAATATAATGGCCGACATCTTTGATATTAAACATTTTCTGATTGGACCTTTAATATGAATATTTGACTAAATGAATATGATCGTCATCCAAGATCAGTGATTGTATACATCAAAGTAATCACATGGACATTTGATTAATTTCATTAAAGATGGCCGACAATTTTTATGATGACTAAATTCTCATTGGGCCGCTAATAAGGATTCACATGGGCTGACAGTTAATTAGAAATTTCACGTGGTGATGTATTAAATGGGATTTAATTGGGCCGACAATCTCTTATCAATTCACATGCAACATTAACTTTCAATTGATATCTATTGGACCTCAGTTTTTAGTGGCCTGTTACCATTTTTTTTCATGCAAGATTTTAATTGGGCCTCACTATGAATCTGATTCACATTAAAGAATGATTGGGCCGAGATATATAGTCAGTCAAAGCACATGGGTCATTCCAAATGACCTGAACCTGATTTTCAAACGAATTGGACACTTTCTAGCGAATTGAAGTCCAAATCGTACGAATTGGTTAGTCTTTGAAGCGAATTGGTCTAATTACGTCCAATCCGTGCGAATTGGGGATCTGTCAATCACTTCATGTGAATTGGAAGTTCCATTTCAAACGAATTGATGA
>JARYGA010037083.1:0-32938 GCA_030545235.1 Helianthus tuberosus
TTTGGTTATTTTAACGGTTTTACCCCAAAACTTTAAAAATAGTCATTTTACTCCAATAGTTTGCTATGGTTTTTCCATTTTGCTCCCCGCCTCTAACTCCATCCAAATTGTCTGCTTTTCCATTAAAAAACCATAGCAAACTATTGGAGGAAAATGACTATTTTTAAAGGTTTGGGCCAAAACCGTTAAAGTGACCAAACAATAGGGAACAAAACTGAAGTTTACTCTATTTGTTATCACCGCCTGATATTTAAAATTGTTAACCATTCGAAAGTAAAATTTTCGTAAGTTTGTTGGATGGGAAATATGAAAATTGAAAGGAACTCTAAAACTTGAAACTAGTCGTGTAAATTGAACCTATCGTTTAACTTTAATTAGTTGTATATCTTTTTTTAATTTTTGTAATATTAATTATGTATATATACTAGTTTCAAGTTTAAAAGTGTCAAAATTGAACCGTTAAACTGATAAAATTAACAGGTCCAAGGCCAATTTATTTATTGTTTGCAGGTACTGTAGTTGGCTGTTCAGTGCAGTTTTTTAATCAAACTGGCTAAAACGGATTGTGAACACTCCGCTTGCTATCATTTGAGAAAAATAATTGTTAATTAGGAGTGAGAAAATCTATTAACTGCACCAAAGCCGAAGCAAAAAAACCGACCTCAATTGATAAACAGCGGTCCAGTTTTGTTTTTTTTGTTTTTGTTCTTGAAAACTAAAATATATGATTCGGTTTCGGTGATAACTTGTTCCAAACGGAACCGTATGTAACATGGGAATCAATGCACCAGACGTATTTGAATGTTTGTGATTGGATTTTATGCCAAATGTAAACCCATATCCTAACCGGATCCATATGCAAAACCCTAAAAAAACAAAGTCGATCAGTTTTCTAAAATTGAAAATGTGGTTTTGATGCGGTTTGAACCCAAAACCATTCTAAACCGGTTCATTTACACGTGTTTGTCTCAAAATAAAGAGTAAAATGCACGGATAGTCCCTGTGGTTTGGTGAAATTTCACCTTTAGTCCCCAACTTTTCAAAATTACACTCTTAGTCCCTGTGGTTTGACAAGTTGTTACTCGGATAGTCCCCAAAGCGGATGGAGGTTAGTTTTTCTGGTTAAGTGGGTGTGAAATGACAAGGACTATCCGAGTAACAACTTGTCAAACCACAGGGACTATCCGAGTAACAACTTGTCAAACCATAGGGACTATCCGAGTAACCTTCATCCACTTTGGGGACTATCCGAGTAACAACCTGTCATACCACAGGGACTAAGAGTGTAATTTTGAAAAGTTGGGGACTAAAGGTGAAATTTCACCAAACCATAGGGACTATCCGTGCATTTTACTCCAAAATAAAATTTTGGTATGAATACTTTTAGAAATAAAATATCCGTGGATATTTTGTGTTGACTTGTGATCTCCAAAAGTCAAATTTTCAATAGAATTAAGAGTAAACTTTTGTTTTGCTCCTTGTGGCTTGGTGATTTTAATGGTTTTGTCCCAATAATTTAAAAACAGACATTTTCCTCTCAGATGTTTTGGTTTTGTTGCCAGTTTGCTCAACGGCCTTAACTCCATCCATATTATATGTTAACTCAAAGGGTATTTTGGTAATGTCAAGTATAAATTGAGGATACTTTGGTAATTTCTATAGTATTAATAAATATATATATACATATACACTCATCTGTGAAGAATCTGATTTTTGTGGTAATAGATCTGGTTCAAAAAGGTTTAGGGTTGAAAAGTTTGAATGGGGGTGTAACAGATCTAACGGCGTTGGTAGTGGTTTAGGTGGTTTTAGTGATTTGAAAGGGTAGGCGGTGGCGATTGTCGCTTGGTGGTGGTGTTAGTAGACAAAGAGAGTCCTTCTTTTATAAATATGTGCTTGTATGGTGGTTGTTGGTGGTCGGGCGGTGGTGGTTGTCCGGTGGAGCTAGTACAAGGTGGTGATCAGGTGGGGGCGTGCACGGTGGTGGTGAGGTGGTAAATGTTGGTTGTGGTGGTGGTTGTTGGTGATGGAAAAGAGAGAGAGTGTGTAAAGAGAGGAGATATTTTTAGATATTTTATGGGTTTTGTTTTATACTTAAAATTACCAAAATACACTTTTAGTTAACATATAATATGGATGGAGTTAAGGCCGTGGAGCAATTGGCGATGAAACCGGAACATCAGGGAGGAAAATATCTATTTTTAAATGATTAGGACAAAACAATTAAAATGACCAAACCTCATAGAACAAAACGAAGTTTACTCTAGAACTAATTAATTAAAAGCATTAAGAATTATGAAATCACTTAAAAATTAAAAATGATTTGATTATAAGCATTTTGAAATAACTTAAAAAATACACCCTTGAAAATTGTACCCAAACCAATTGGCAATTATTATTACTATATATTAATTTTACAATTATTATTATTATTATTATTATTATTATTATTATTATTATTATTATTACTATACTGTATATTAATTTTACAATTGAAATGAACAATGACTTTATTATATTATAACAAATCATAATAATTATTATTATTTTCTTTACTTTCTGAGTTGGATAAGTTTGGTGTCAACCAATACTGGTATCAAAAATATAGGTACAGTCCGGTTCATTATCGGTACATGAAGGTAAAAATCGGCATCAACCTGATACAGAAAACGCCAAAAGTCGATGCCGGATTGAGTTTAAAATCTTTTAGTTCGGGAAATTCGGTACTGCTACACGGTACCATTTGCTCATCCCTGATCACGGGTGCCGTACAAACAAAAACGGTATCGTAAAACTTTTTCTTGTTGATTTTCTTCAACTTTTAATGATTTCTTTTTTTAGTTTCATGGGTAGGGATGAGCTCGGTGGCAACCGATACTGGAAATACCGGTTACGGTACCGGCATATGAAGGTAAAAATCGGTAGCGAACCGGTACTAGGAATACCAAAAGTTGGAACCGAATTGGTACTTAGGATCCTTCGGTTTGGGAAATTCGGTACCGGTACCCAGTATTATTTGCTCATCTCTGACCACAGGTTTCATACGAACAACATCATTAACATACAACTGTTTTAGTTGATTTTCTTTCGATTATTTTTACTATTTTTTACATTTTCTTTTTATTTTTGTTAGTGGTTCCGCGTACAACGCGCTCGTAGTGATTTCAAAACACATGTAAACACAGACTAAATAACAAAAGAAGTTCGCCGCAACGCGGCTAAGGTGATAAACCTAGTTAGGATAAATTCAGTGCAAGTGGAGTGTGCAAATACAGGAATACAAGGCGCATGTGAGTATATAGTTGGAGAAAATCTGGAAGTTTATTATTAGAAACTAATTATATATATATTTTTTAACTTTATTATATATTTTAATTTTTATTATATATTTTAAGCTTTTATAATAAATTTTAAGTTTATTATTAGAAACTAATCTGCAAGTGCCGGTCCTCACTACCCCGACTTCAACTAATCAATCAACAAGAAAGAAAAAAGACAGAAGATAGGAACACTCTTACAGCGGGTGCAAATGTCTTCAACAAGTATCAGATCTGCAGTTTTCAAGAACCACAAATCTGATACAGAATACCAAAAATATCACTTCAGGTTAGTTTGCCCTGAAACTTCAAGGTTTCAGAGACTAACGCAGAAGTTTTGATCTGAGAAGATAATCGAAGCGAATAACCCTTGACTTAGGGTTTTATCGGCAATAACCCGTACACCACCAGAAACAGCAGATCTAAGAAGATCTAAGACCAGCCACCAAACAACATAGTTTCCGAGAACAGAAACCCTAACACGAACAAAACAAACAATCAGATAATATGCAGCGGATAACCCAAGAAGTTAAAAAAACAAGAGCTATTTTAGCTCTGATACCATGTAAAATGGTATAGATCTAACAATGAACACTATGAATCACACCAGAAATAGTGAAAAAACGGTGACAAATTCTTTATTGCTTAACCAACCCAGAAAGATCCCTACCAAACCCAAGATCTCAAGAATATGAGATCTTAAACGATACAAAGTATATATTCAACAGATTATAGAAATCTGTTGAATCTAACAAGATACAAACAAAAAATAAAGGATACAGAAACCGAGATCAACACGATCTCTAATACAGACACGATCTCAACACTGAGATCTAACAACACTGGATGATGATGATCTTCAACTCCAGATGAACAACCACAATACGGAAGCACAGAGAAGAAAGTGAAACCCTAAGAAATATCCAGAACTTCTGAGAACTTCATTCTCTCTCATTCAATATATAGCTGGAACTAATCGACCTTCAAACAAGCCCCTTGAACTTTATGAATAGCACACTTTAGTCCCTGATGTTACACTTTGAACCCTGAGCCCATAACAACTTCGTAACAACTTAACAGCCCAAGATATAATCTGAACAGCCCAACTAACAATACTAACAAAATACATGAAGCCCAAATATGTTTGAAATATGAATTAGAAATATAAACCCATTTATATTTTAACATCCCCCCATAATTCATACTGCAAACATATCAAACAATCCCAACTTTTCACACAACACATTGTGTTGGCCAACACTTAGGCCTTTAGTAAAAATGTCTGCTATCTGATCATCAGAAGCAATTTTTTGTGGGTCAATAATGCTACTTGCAATTTTTTCTCTTAAAAAATGCAAGTCTAACTCAAAATGTTTTGTTCTTTCATGGAAAACAGGATTTAGAGAAATAGAAATAGCAGATTTGCTATCACAAAATAGTGTTATAGGCAAAGTACAACTTACATTTAATTCAGTCAATAAGTTCTTAATCCACATTACCTCACAAGTGGCTGAGCACATTGCCCTGTACTCAGCCTCAGCAGTAGATCTCGAAACAATACCTTGTTTCTTGCTTTTCCAAGACACAAGTGTACCTCCAAGAAACACTCCAAAACCAGTGACAGACTTTCTAGTCACTGTACACTTTGCCCAATCTGAATCAACAAATCCTGACAAATCAAGACTACCTGTTTTCCTGAACATAACACCCTTACCTGGACTTTGCTTTAAGTACCTTAACAATCTTAAAGCAATATCTAGATGTGACTGACAAGGTTTGTGCATATATTGACTCAAGAACTGAACAGCAAAACTTATATCTGGACGAGTTAATGACAAGTATATCAACTTACCAATTAACTTTTGAAAACCGTTCACATTTTCTAAAAAAACCTTTATCCTTGCCAGTTTTACTAGTAACAATATGAGACTGCTCAATTGGTGTACCAACAGGTTTACACCCTAGGTATCCAAACTCATTGAGTAGTTCAAGACAATACTTCCTTTGGGACAAACATATTGACCCATCGGAATACAAAACTTCTATACCAAGAAAGTACTTAAGTATACCTAAGTCTTTAATTTGAAAACTTTCACTTAAACATCTTTTAACTCTTGTGATTTCAGAGGAACTATTCCCAGTAATCACAATATCATCAACATAGACCAACAAAACAACTAATACATCACCTTTACACAAAACAAACAAAGAATGATCACACAAACTTTGAACAAAACCCATATCAAGCAACACAGAGGTTAACTTCTCATTCCATTTCCTAGGGGCTTGTTTAAGTCCATAAAGAGACTTAACAAGCTTACACACCTTATTTTTCTCATTATCAAAGTAACCCTGTGGTAGAGTCATATAAACATCTTCAGACAAAGAACCATATAGAAAGGCATTATTTACATCAAGCTGATATAATGGCCAACCTCTATTAACAGCAAGTTTTAGTATAACTCTAACAGTAACCATTTTAACAACAGGTGAAAAAGTTTCACCAAAATCAATACCTTCCCTTTGATTAAATCCTTTAGCAACAAGCCTAGCTTTATACCTTTCTACTTCACCATTTGCCTTATATTTTATCTTATATACCCATTTACACCCAATGGGTTTTCTACCTTTCGGCAAATCTACAACAACCCAGGTGTTATTTCTATAAAGAGCCTCCATTTCATTGTTCATGGCTTCTATCCACCTAGGGTCTTTAACAGCTTCATTATAACAGCTAGGTTCAACTGACTTATTTAAAGATGAAACTAAACACAAATTTTCAACGGACAAATTAGCATAATTAACCACTTTTTCAATCCCATATTTCACTTTTCCTTCTACAACATATTCATTAAACCTTTGTGGAAAAGCTACTTTTCTAGAAGATATCCTAACAGATTGACCCTCAGATGGGTTGGTCTCATCATATGATCCTACAGTGTCCTCTGCCTCGCCATTGTTACCCAAACTACTACCTAACTGTCCACTTTCATGTTGAACATTATCAACACTTGGGGCAGTGGCAGATGTAGAGGGTGACACTGGCTGTTGATCATCACTGCAGTGATCTTGAGCACCAGTTGTACCCTCTTCATCATTGGGAACTGTAGGAACTTCAGATGTTATTGTTTCAGTAAAATCAAAAAAAATTATCTGATTTAACCCAGTTTTATTAGACAACTCCTGATTTTTATCCAAGTTCGACTTAAAAGGATACACACTTTCATAAAATTTCACATCTCTAGAAAAAAACACTTTCCTATTATCCAAACACAGCAATTTGTATCCTTTTTTAACATTTGAGTAACCAATGAGAATACACTTATCAGCATGATAAGCAAATTTATCAGATTCAGACAAGACTGTACTAAACAAAGACATCCAAAGTTCCTTAGATGAGCTAATGAGGGTTTAAAGCCATAAACAACTTCATAAGGACTCCTACCATTTAATACAGAAGAGGGTAACCTGTTGATTAAGTAAACAGCAGTTAAAACACAATCAGACCAATACTTAAGAGGCAAGTTACTCTGAAACATTAAAGCTCTAGCTGTGTTTAAAAGATGTCTATGTTTTCTTTCCACAACACCATTTTGTTGTGGTGTATAAGAACATGACGTTTGATGTAAAATTCCTTTGTTTTTACAAAATAAGCTCATTTGATTATTCACAAACTCAGTTCCATTATCACTTCTTATAACTTTTATTTTTTTCTCAAATTGTGTTAACATCAGTTCATAAAAGTTACACAAGTTATCAAATACTTCAGTCTTATTTGTTAACAAGTAACACCAAACAGTTCTAGAAAAATCATCCATTATAGTTAAAAAATATTTGAACCCCTCATAACTAGTAACTTTATATGGCCCCCACAAATCAAGATGTATTAACTCACCAACAGACTTTGTTTTATGTTCACTAAGAGGAAAAGGAACTCTTACTTGTTTGGCTCTATGACAAACATCACAAGGCCCATGTTCAACACTTTTAACATCAAACTTATCTTTTAACACAGCTAGTACTTGATCAGATGGATGACCTAACCTACTATGCCATAAACTTGCCTTAACAAAACTATTAAAACAAACATTCACAGAATTACCATTTTTACCAACAAAATACAGACCACTATCCTGACTACCAGTCACCAGGATTTTCCTTGACTTGGAATCCTGTAACACACAACTATCCTCATTAAAAACAACTTCAATGTTATTGTCTTTAGCTAACCTATGAACAGATAATAGATTGACATGATACCCTGGGACATAAAACACATCTTTTAGGATAACATTATTCATTAATTTGATATTACCAATTTTTAATACTTTAACATTAGTACCATTAGGATGACCAACTTTAATATCAAATTCAGAAACATCAACAGTATTAAACATGTCTTTATCATCATTTACCATGTGTTGACTCGCCCCAGAGTCAACAATCCAACTAAAGACACCTCCAAAGAATAAAGAACTAGAACAACTAACACAATTATTAACAATACAAGACTCACCTCCTACACTTGTTGACTCCACAACAGATTTTTCACCAACTAAACTTAACAACTTTGCTATCTGCTCAAATGTAAAAGGTAACCCAGAAGTAGACATACTACCAGAAGATCCAACAACAGCATTGGACTTGTTATTTTTACCAGATATAGTGTTAGGTCTTTTCTTAAACCCTGGAGGATACCCAATTATCTCAAAGCATCTATCAACAGTATGACCAATCATATTACAATGTGTACATTTTAAATTTTGATTAGATACCTTTTTCTTTGACTCAAAAGACTGGTTAGGCTTAGACACAAAAGATACATTCTGACCTTTTGACCCACTACTAGACAGCCTATGTGACTCATCCCTAGAAACCACAGCAAAGGCAACCTTGACAGATGGAAACACTTCTCTGGTTAAAAGATTAGTTCTTACAGGTTGATAAGCATCATCTAATCCCATAAGAAATTGCATTAATTTGATCAACATTGAAAAATCATTATAATCTTTAGCCGCTTTACAAGAACAAGTGGGCAGTTTGAGCATATCATCAAACTGTTTCCACATAGTGGTCAGCCTATTATAATAGTCAGCCACAAAAGAACCATTTTGTGAAATACAGTTTATTTTTTTATACAAATCATAAACCACAGAACCATCCACCTTGTCATAGGTTTCCTTTAAGTCATCCCAAACCTCAGAAGCATATGTAGAAAACACTTGACCCAAGAAAAGTTCCTCAGATACAGAATTCAAAAGCCATGTTAACACTACAGAGTTACATCTATCCCACTGACTAGCAAGTACATGATCCTCAGTGGATCTTTCACATTTACCATTAATAAAACCAAATTTATTTTTGGCTTCTAAAGCCAATTTCATAGAGCTAGACCAGACAGAATAGTTTTCAGTACCCTTCAATTTAACACTAACAATAGTCAAAGCACTAGAATCACTAGGATGAAGATATAATGGGTCCCCAACATCTAACTTACTTATCAAGGTCTGAGATGTACTAGCATTTGGATCAGGTTCACCCATGATTACAAGCAAGACAAACAAGATACACAGAAAGAATCACAATACAACGAACAGACAACACAGATTCACAAACAGAGAATCAACTAAGTCAGCAAAAAAAAAGATACAAAATAGACAACAGCAAGACTGTATCAGAGGCCAGATTCCAGGGTCATCACTCTATAGGTGCCTGGACAAGCATAACACAGTTGCTAACAATAAGAAACAATGTAAGACACAACAAACAGAAAATAAAAACAAACAATAATCACAGATAAAGAATAAGAAACAAACAATAACAATCAATAAGAAGTGCTGGTCCTCACTACCCCGACTTCAACTAATCAATCAACAAGAAAGAAAAAAGACAGAAGATAGGAACACTCTTACAGCGGGTGCAAATGTCTTCAACAAGTATCAGATCTGCAGTTTTCAAGAACCACAAATCTGATACAGAATACCAAAAATATCACTTCAGGTTAGTTTGCCCTGAAACTTCAAGGTTTCAGAGACTAACGCAGAAGTTCTGATCTGAGAAGATAATCGAAGCGAATAACCCTTGACTTAGGGTTTTATTGGTAATAACCCGTACACCACCAGAAACAGCAGATCTAAGAAGATCTAAGACCAGCCACCAAACAACATAGTTTCCGAGAACAGAAACCCTAACACGAACAAAACAAACAATCAGATAATATGCAGCGGATAACCCAAGAAATTAAAAAAACAAGTGCTATTTTAGCTCTGATACCATGTAAAATGGTATAGATCTAACAATGAACACTATGAATCACACCAGAAATAGTGACAAAACGGTGACAAATTCTTTATTGCTTAACCAACCCAGAAAGATCCCTACCAAACCCAAGATCTCAAGAATATGAGATCTTAAACGATACAAAGTATATATTCAACAGATTATAGAAATCTGTTGAATCTAACAAGATACAAACAAAAAATAAAGGATACAGAAACCGAGATCAACACGATCTCTAATACAGACACGATCTCAACACTGAGATCTAACAACACTGGATGATGATGATCTTCAACTCCAGATGAACAACCACAATACGGAAGCACAGAGAAGAAAGTGAAACCCTAAGAAATATCCAGAACTTCTGAGAACTTCATTCTCTCTCATTCAATATATAGCTGGAACTAATCGACCTTCAAACAAGCCCCTTGAACTTTATGAATAGCACACTTTAGTCCCTGATGTTACACTTTGAACCCTGAGCCCATAACAACTTTGTAACAACTTAAAAGCCCAAGATATAATCTGAACAGCCCAACTAACAATACTAACAAAATACATGAAGCCCAAATATGTTTGAAATATGAATTAGAAATATAAACCCATTTATATTTTAACAAACACACACCTCTAAAATCTATTCCTAAAATTCACTTAATGCTCACTTTATAAGGCTCGAATTAACACCACTTTGATGACGATAAACACTTGGTATCACTAAGCAAAGAGGCCATAGGATTCTTTACAATGATGCCATAATTTAACCATTATTAAATTACTTTAATATAATTAAATATGTTTCTCTTGTTTTAGCTACAAAGTGAACTTAGTAGACACAACACTCATGAAAAACGAGAGGAAAAGTAAAGTGAGGAACTCTCATATACTGTTTTAACTTCACGAAACGAATAGGATTATGGTCTCTTGTTCGTTATCAACGCCGTCTACCTCTATTTATTCCACACTTCCACAAATGAGTAGACCAAAGAATAAAAACTCCGTGTGTATCTTGGGATTGTGAATTCAACTTTAGGAACCAACTATTGTTCCAACTGTGGTACCTTGTAAGGCAAACGCGAAATATGTTTTAATAGTATCATGGCATATGGCATAAACAAATCTAACGCATTAATCATATATATATATATATATAGGGGAAGGTTCATTTGAGAAGAAATTTAATATGAGAAGAAAAAGAAGAAATGACATAATGGTAAAACATTAAATAGTTTATAACTCCCCCAATTAATTATGTTATCTCTCATTAATATAGAAAAAAACATTTTATCCTACACATTTAAATATTTATCTTACATATATCTTACACTTACCGAAATTTACCCTACGCATATCTAAATTTATCATACACATTTAAGAATTTATCCTACACATACTAAAATTTATCCTACACATGTCGAAAATTGTTCTTCATCCTAAATTATTTTATCTTGAAAGAGTATATTAAAAGTGAGTTACAATTTTAATTAGTTAGCTAATTAATTACAATTAGAAATTTACCTATATGCCCTTATTAATAACATTAAATACACATATTAAATGAAGTAAAATGGAGTATTTCTATTGGTTTAAAACTTATTCTTTTTATTCTTACAAAATTTTTCTTCTCATTTGAACCCTCCACTATATATATATATATATATATATATATAGGATTAGGATCAAGAGTGAACAAGTTCTTGAGAGTGAACTGAGTGAACTAATCTTGGCCCTTGATCATTTTTTAGATTAAAAGGGTAAGATTGACATTACCCAAGTATTTTTAATTAAAATCCCTCAATTTTCTCATCTCTTAACTCTCTCTCTCTCTCTCTCATTTTTAATTATTTCTACATTATTTCTTTATCCATCGATTTTGTTTTAATTTAACTTGAATATTGTTTTTCTTTTATTATCCGTATATATAGATATCATAATACATTGTTTTTAACTTTTTTTAATTTTTAATAAACATTAAAAATTTTCTCTGAGATTGAAATTATTTTTGGGCATTAATTTTTTTTGAATACGTGCTCAAGTTATTTATTTTTGCATACATGTGATATGTTTAATTTTCATTAATTTCATAATTTTTATATGAATCTACTCGCGTGCATGCCTAATATACTATATGTTGTTAATATACACATATGTAACCATTTCTGAATATATTACACAGATGTATAAAAGACTGTACACATCTGTATAAACTAACAGTTGTGTATCTTGTATAAACTGATAGTTAGCGAGACTGTACACATGTGTATAAACTAACAGCTGTGTATATTGTATAAACCGATACTAGCGAGACTGTACACATGTGTATACACTAACAACTGTGTATCTTGTATATACGGAAACTAGCGAGATTTTAGGGATTTTGATTATATTGTTTAATAAATGCAATTTACAAAAGACACAAATACCCTTCTATCATTTATTTTAAAGGGGAGTTACAACATTATAATTACAATCTTGCCATTGTTTAAAATCTCTAGATGATGTAATCCAATGGCCCAGATTAGTTCACACAGTTCACTCTCAACCTAGTGTTCACTCTAGAACCCTATCCTATATATATATATATATATATATATATATATATATATAGAAACGGGATCAGGAGAAAACGCTCAAAAGTGTGAGAACGGTGATAACGCATCCTGGCCCAACACGTGTCCCGCAGCATAGAGAATGACGGAGGGGCTTTTTTGTCTTTTCATTTTTCTTTTTATTTCCCAACGCGGTATAATATTTTATGGCGTCTAAGTTTTTTTTGGCGTTAATTGTATTTTTTAAACTTTTTGGCGTTGAATTAATTTTTTTGTGTCTCATATGTAATTTTTTGGCGTTATAGCGTTTTCTGGTTAATTTTTTTGGCGTTTATGGCGTTTTGTATAAAATTCACTACGAGTCACTATTATTTGCATAAGATTACAATAAGTCCAATTTTTTGGCGTTTAGTGAATTTTTTGGCGTTTAATACACTTTTTTCAAGGTGCTTTGCCAGCAGGTGGTCTCCCAGTTTTCATACTTCTAGCGTTTTGTTGTTTGTAGTTTTTGGCGTTTTATGTAATAAAGTATTTTATTTATAGAGAATTGGATAACAAAACAACATATAACTTGATATCAAAACAATATAAAATGAAAACAAAAATAATACAAAATGGTAATCTAATTTTTCTTCCGAATCTTCAATGTCATCAGCCTCTTCCTTCTTGAATTTGTTTTTGGCGTTTTGAACCTTTTTTTTTTGAATACTTTAGCTAGATGCCAACTTTCCTACGTAAACCCCGTCTTTTTTCAGAAGAAGCTGCTTAGTGGCATCCTGTTTTTTGGTGTGATATTCTTGTTTGGTGGCATGTCATTGAAGATCAACTCTTGCTTGATGCTATTTGTAATAATGGAGTCCAAAATAGCATTTTTCAGTTGTGTTGAACCCTTTCTTCCATGCCTATAATCATCAAGAACAAAGCTCACATGATGGCATATCACTGTCATCAGTCTCTTTTTCTTGAATATTTGTCCATCTCATCCAGCAAAATATTATTGAGTTAACCTCCTCAGAAAAAGGATCCATTTCAGTGAAAGCTTTGACATCTGTGGCGTTTTAAAGGTAGTGGTTTCTAGAGGATATGGCGTTTTTGTGTTTTTCTGGGTGTGATTAATTTCATTGTGTATAGACCCCTTTCTTATAGGAGTTTTTTGGCGCGTAATTTATGAGGGACTTTTTATTGTAATAAATGATAGTAATAAAGTAACTGTCTTTTTCAGTTACTGTTTTTTGTATTTAGTTTGTTGATCAGCTTTTATCAGTTTTATATGTTATAGACGTCCCATCTTCTAAGTTTGGCGTTTTTTTTAAATTGCCTTATGCAGACCAACATGACAAAATACAATAAAGGAGTAAATAAAATATTAAGCTGGAAAAATATTTTATTTTGGCGTTTTGTTAGGGTTAACCATTTTTTAGTATTATTTTGACGTTTTGCTAATAAAGATAGAAATATATCATTTAATTATCTTAAAAAAAGATTACATAGAAGGAAAAAAAAAAAGAGGAAAAAAATTAAATTCCTTCGTCAGAAGGTACTTTATCTGTATAGTATCTATCACTTGTGTCATCTTCTTCTTCCTCGGAGTCTTCATCTTGATCTTCATCCATGTCATCCCATTCACCTTCATCAGCTTCTTGTTCCTGAAGATTCTGAAGCCTCCACCTGAACATGTCTTGCATTAACTACAATTTTGAGTCTATTTCTGTGTTGGTACATTTGGCGTTATGCAATTTTTCCATGAAACCCAGTCGTTGCTTTGTCATGATGTTCTCTAGCCAGTAGACTTCCTCCTCTCCGCTGTCGTATGTAACCGTCACCATGTCTGTTTCATCATCAAAACGCCATGATGTCATGACAGGGTCTGGTTTAAGTTGGCGTTTTGGTTAAGGATGTTTTTTTTTGCAGAAAATGGATAGATTGAAGTGAGTATGGAAGCTATGTTTTTACGTTTGTTTATATAATGATGTTTTTGGCGCGTAATTTAGGAGAGAATTTCTTCTAATAAATGTTATTAACTGAAATTCAGTTATTTATGTTGTTTCATCTTCCTGTAATATTCAACGCGTTTTATTTTAAATTTTTGGCGTTTAGTTTTTAATGGCGTTTTATTTTTTTCTTTGACGTTTTATCATTTGATGGCGTTTTGAATATGAGGTGTAAAGACCCTTTTACCCTTAATGAAGCGTGTCCCACCTAATAATATTGATGTTATTTATGAAAACGCCACCACGCAATCTAGTCCATGGATTGTTTTGATCGGACGATCCATAATCGTTCTCACCGTTCTCACACTTTTCACCGTTTTCTCTAAATCCTGGCCCTATATATATATTACATGTATTGTGTATATTTTATTACATATTTTATACGATTGTATTGTATTATACTACGTTCTAAAAAAAGACATTATCTTTATATATTTTATAAGGGTGGTGGGGGCACCCACCTCACCACACGCTAGTTCACATACTCGCAATTGATACTCGGAAGCATAACTCGCTGGGTTGCGATAGTGTAACAACTTACACCTGCATACTCACATTAACTCAGAGGGGTTGCGGGTTATGTGCCCCACCTCCCTAAAGGAAAGATTGAAAATAAAAGATTTTTCTAACATGTATTATATATTTACAATTATAAAGTATATGAATATATTTTTTATAGCCAACAAAATCATAAAAAGTTTAAGGGCTTAACTTTTAATAAATTTTCATTATTATATTTCATGGGTAGGGATAGTGTACATTAATCCAGAAGTGTGAGAAGTGTATTATAACACTATATATAACACTATATAACACCATATAAACACTGTATAACAATATGTAACACCATATAACACTATGTAACACTATATAACAATATATAACACTATACATCTATCATAGACATGCTATCAGACAAACTATAGTGTTATATTTGTTATATAGTGTTACATAGTGTTATATGGTGTTACATATTGTTATACGGTGTTTATATGGTGTTATATAGTGTTATAATACGCTTCTCACACTTCTGGATTAATGTACAGTATCCTCTACCATATTTCATAAACACGTGTCTTGCAACTTCGAAATGGGCTTTGTAAAAAAAATCATACTACTTCTTATTTTAGTACTCTTTATGTTTTTGTACAATATTATTACCTAAGAAAATTATATAAATATATATAAACTACAAATTAGTGAACTAATAGATTATTATATTATACAAGGACAAAGGAAAATAAAAATAAAATGTTTAGTATGGTTCAGGTAAATAAATGGGTATGCATCTTTCTGATTATCGGGTCAGGTATCATCTAATATAATATCCGTGAGATTTTTTGAAACAAATCTAGTGCCCGGTCTCACATCCAAATACTTGTATTGAATAAATGTTTCGAGTTTGTCCGTCTAGCTCCCAGTCACATCCCTGAATGTGAAACATAACAAAGCTAATGCAATATGAAATTTTCAAAGGTGCAACTACGTATTAATTGCCACAAACGTTATGTCAAAATTGATGCATGTGTTATAAAACTTAAGAGATTGAGATCAAAACTTCCTCTATATATCTTTTTCTATTCTTCTCTTCTTTTCACAATTACACACTCTATCGAATCTTGCGTGAACAACCAACTCACACTCAATTGTGTGAAATCATCTACATATACATTGAATGATTTATAGAAAACAAAAGAAATAAAACAAAATGGGTGGGGCCTATATGTCTGCTAATAATTCATAACACTCCCCCTCAGACATATGCCCATTTATTTGTTTGATGAATAAATCATTAGCTCCTTGTGGTATGTTGTTCTACAACTTTGGTGTTTGGCTTTGACATGCTGCCTCGTTAAAAACCTTGCTAGGAAAACCCAGTGAGACAAAACCATAGCTAAGGGAAAAAGAGTGCAGTGCATGTTGTCTCTCATGATACTTTTGTAATACTCCCCCTGATTTCATTATGTATTGTTTAAGCCTTCTGCGTAGATCTTTTAGTTAATATTTTGCCACTTCATTCCTTGATGTGTATAATCCTTTGTGTTGATCAATGTTATATTGTAACACCTCGAAAATTTACGTCCAATAATATATAAACACGTGTCATAAGCTTTGAACTTGTGAAAAAGTACTTTAGAGGGACTAAAGTTGACAAACAGAGAAACTATGTGAATATAAGGGTCCAAAGTGTCAACAATGGATAAATATATTTTAAAATAGCGCTACAAGATGTTTATACCTTCAAATGAATAAATCATGGATCATACGAAGCTGAAAATGAAAGAAAGTGAGGAATTACAAACTACAGGGGTTAAATGTGTCAACATGTTGAAAGTATACCTCTGAGTGACCTTTTAGCAAACCCGAAGCTTTGTAACGGTAAAATATGTTCACTAGAATGTGTGGTAAAAATTTCATAAAGTTTCGTTATCGTATGAGAAAGTTATGATCAAATCCGTGTACGAAGGGTTAAAAGCGTCAACGTTGAAATTTGTAACTTTTCGGGTAAGCACAAAGTTAACCAAAGACTTAACCAAGTTTGTAAAAGTCTTAAGGTCCTTAAAAATCAAGTTAGAGGGCCTAAAGTGCAAGAAAAACAATCAAAACCACGTTACAAAGGACCAGGGACTGAAATGTAATAAATGAAACATTATTTACCTGTTGCGCCGGTTTTAGACGCCCCGCGAGAAGCCTCTCGCGGCCCGCGAACAAGTGACCAGTGCAGAATCTGCGCACAGCTGCCTGTTGCAGCTCTGAAACCGACTTTACACCTTTGTTTTACATACCAGGGGCTGCTCCAATGGTTTAACATGCATAGGGGGCACTTGTACTGATCTGGTAACATGTGTAGACCTCTTTGGCATCATCCTAGAAGATCAAATTGAGTATATAAGAACACCCAATGTTGCAACATTTGTTCATTCACTTGCATTCTCATTTCTGGAGCTCTCCTGATCAGCAACCAAGTTCCTTAGGCTCCCTAATCGTGCATAGGACTATTGTAAGTATCCTTAACCCTTCCTAATTCAGTTTAGCTTAGTTAATTAGCTAAAAGTCAAACCGTCGTAATTAACGTTTGACTTTGAGATTAAATAAAATCTGTTCAGTCAATTCTCGAATTGAAAGTACCTATAAGTAGGTAATTATGTGGGTAATAAACCCTTAAAAGGGTACTCTCTGATTCCCATTCTAACTAGGTCAATTGTCGGGTCAAACTTGTTATTAAAAAGTCAACAGAATGCTTATTTTCAAATTAATGCATAATTAGCAATGTAGGAGGCATGCAACCTGTTTTATCATTAATATAACTTGGTAATTAATGTAAGAACATGTCTAACCATGTTCAACCCGACAATTTTCGGTTTAAACCTGGATCGGAACCGAAAGTCGCATAATTTGACTTTTGCTTTGACTTTCAGTTCTGGCCCGTTTTTGCATGTTTTAGAATTGGCTTAGAGCTTTATTTGGACCAGGTTTCATATAAGTATAACTCTCTGAGATTATACAACTTGGTTCATTAGTTATCCGATTCATATGCATGTTTACGTTAAGTGCTTAAATGTTGACTATTATGCCCTTTTGTCTATAAAACGTGATTTTTGAAAAAGTAAAAGAGTAGAAACCTTAGTTACTGATTTATAAACTTGCACCTAAAATTTGACATCAGTTTGAGGTCTAGATTAAGAGGTATGCTCAATAGCGTAATTAGAAAGCATTATGTTAATTAAACGGCGTAATTAGCGTATAGCCTATTTAAACCCACTTTTTGATATCAAAATTTTTACCCACTGATGTAATATAATATTTTGGGATTTTTGAAGATTTTTATTTAATTTTTGGCTGAGCATAACATAGGTCTCTAAGTTTGATTCGGTTAATGACGGTTTTGCCCTTTTAAGCCATAAAATGAGTTTTACAAATCCTTTTGACCCCAAACCTTTTTATACTGATTTTATTTGACAAATAAAATATTTTGAGCCTTCTGGAATTATAAAAATATCATCTTTTCTTTAAAAACCCGGAAATGACTCCAAATCGCATTTTTAAGCGTTTTTAACGCATAGTATGTACTAAAACTATATTAAACATATAAGGTTGATACCTATTGATATTTTTAGTATAATTTTTATATAATAACAGTAAGTAAAAGTTTTTAAACTCAGATTTCCAGTTTTGACCTTTTTAGCCTATGTGAAATTACCAAAATACCCCTAAGATGCATAGTTTGGTTTTAAATGATAAATTTCACATATAGGTCATACCCTACTGTTATAACTTATTAAATTAAGTATATTTACTGAATAAATCAGACCTGTAACTCAGATTACTAATTAAACTCTTTTATAACCTTTTTAAATGACCAAAATGCCCTTACAAGGCATAGTTTGAGTTTAAATCCATTACGGGCATAATAGAAGATATCTTACTGATGTCACAACATATTTAAGGCATATTAACTTAGGAAACTTGCATATGACTCATTTGGTTACCCGTTACGTACTTTTCGCGTTCGGAACGGCTTATGTAACTAGTTTGCATATATTAGCCGAAACGGGTCAAACCTTATCATCTTTGTCTCAAAATCCAGAATGTGTTTAGTATACCTATATTAAACAAGTCTTCATACTTTTCGGGTCTAAATCACATTCTGTCCGGTCTTCGCTTAATCGTGCGTTTGAACCGTATCTTCCTTTAAAACTAACCGGTCTAAGCTTAAGCTTTTTTAAAGACCCGTTAGGATTCTAATAGGATAATAAAAACCTTTGTTCCAGATTAGGAGCCCAGTAAAAGCCATCTGTACTTGCTGTATTTGACTTATACATTGCTCAGGTAAATACTCTTAACTTATTTTCCCTATACGGGCTTGGGATACGGTATTATAATAATACCGCTTGGTCGGGTGTGTAATCATTTAAATCGGATTGTGATTAATGTTATTACATACTCGTTTAATATGTATTATTTGGTGTATGGCCTTTGGGGTTAAATGACCATGTCCCGGATATCCTTGGCATCATTTTACGAAATGGCCACGACCTAAGCACGAGGTGTAGGCGTACACCTGACAGTTGCATATGTAAAAACTGGTAGCCCATTTAAAGGAATTAACCTTGTGGGTATTATACCTGTGGCGTGTCAGTTAATCTTGTCCGGCCCTACCAACCGGCCCTGATGGACGACAAATAAGTAAAACTGTATACATGATTATTTAATAATTGTCCCAAGTTATAAAATATATTTTTGCCGAAGTGCATTCAAATCAATTTTCAAACTCTTTTCAAAATGAGTCAGTTAAGTTGTATTTACCAGTGTAAACTGACGTATTTTCCAAAGAGGTTAAGTGCAGGTGCTACACGTAATAGGCTGGATACCCCAGACATCAATAATCAAGTCTCGCAAAGCTTTAGGTGTCAAAGTCTGTTGAACAGTTTCCTCTTTATTTTGATCCGCCTGTGGATCTGTTTCAACTACATTGTGATACTTTATATTACAATTTATTTGGTTGGAATAACTCTATCTTTTGCTTCCGCTGTGCATTTAAATATTGTGTTGTTTGACTATGATGATATCAACTACGTCACGATACTCCCCACCGGGCCCACCGGTAATACGTGGAAATATCGGGGTGTGACAGGTTGGTATCAGAGCCAACACTGAGTGAATTCAACACTAGCCTTTTGTGTTTAATCTCAGTTACACAATTGCACATTCCTCGATTCTCGAGTCTAGACAAAGAACTTAGGAATTATCCAAATTTGTTTTATTTCTAACTTTGTCTTATATATTTTTCTTGTTGTATCACTTGTTTGTCTTTGACAGGTTGACAAAATGCCACCAAGGATGAGAGGAAGAGGAAGAGGAAAAGGGCCACTCGTCGCCCCAAATGACCATGAGGCTGGGCCTTCGCACCGGCGAACACCCTCAGATCCCCACAACCCGGGTCCTCAAGATCCCTGGAGGACCTACATTGAACCAGCGAGGCGCTCAGTTTCACTAAGTACCTCCCCTTCTATTCCACACTCTTTTGGAACTCATTCTGAAAATGAGCCACAAAACTCCCACCAATCCTACATACCTCTCCAAGGACACAACTCACCTTTCGACCACCTGTCACCTGTTTTCCAGGGCCAGTTCAACCCTGCCGACTACCTTGGAGCACCAGTGGGTTTTAACCCACTTGGACCTGAAGATCATTTTTCCGGTGGCAACGCGATGGATATAGATGAGGACACCGATCCTGCAGAGGCACCATCCGGAACCCCTAACCACCCCATCGAAATTTCAGATGGGTCACCTTTTGTGGGATCACCTTACAATGGTCCCGACAGCTATGAGGAGAGGTTCAAACAGTGTGATTGGGCGTTTACCCCCAGTTACCACAACTCCCCCTTGCACCAGCAGCAGCGAGATCCTTCCGAGGATTCTCGATTTGTAGCGGTCACTCCACCGCCACCACCACCACAGCAACAGCCTCCGGAGCCCCCGAGGCGAAGAAGATCGAACGCGAGGATATCCGCGCGAGGAGGAGTGCATATCAACACCCCTCCACTTTCAAGTGGTAGCCGATACTCGCCACTTCACGAAGAACTAGAGATGGGAGAATCTTCACACCCTGTCTCAGAAGTAAACTCTGCGCCAGTCGCGCCACCACTGTTAGGCCCTAAAGTGTGAGACTGACGCATCAAATTAATACAACGGACTATGGTTACGAACTGGGCTTTACCGGGTTAGTTTATGTTAGGTTGTGGACCTTTATAGGTCATTTGGGCCAAGCTTTAGGCCATGTGGGCCAAGCAGGCCCAAGGGAAGCCCATGTAGGGAAGTGGGCTTGTCCATGTATTTAAACAAGTTTTCAACTTGTTTTTAGGTTGGAACTTCATAGTTACAAAATTCCTCTAGAGTTAGAGAGAGAGGCGATTGGTTGTGAGCTTGTACCAGACGATTTTGCTAGTTGATAGTAATAGAATCGTGTGCAAGTTTGAAAGTATTTCGGTATCGTGTTCTTCGTATTTTCAGTTTTTCGTGTTTATCTTGAATCACCAATTGATTGGATTCCGCACAATCTATTGGTTGTTTGATATCATTGAAAGATCCGGTTTACGGGACTTACAAGTGGTATCAGAGCCAAAGAACCTGTTTCTAGGCTCGGTGTGATATCAAAGATTCGAGATTTTGAAATTTTTGTTAAAAATCATCAAGAACATTCTTCGCGTTCTTCGTGTTCTTCGTTGCATTCATCGTTTTTTTTTAAATTCATTATATTTTGGTATTTTGATCCTTTTGAGAGTTGTTAAAGGATTGGGATCATTGTTTTTATTTTTTTAAAAAAAAAAAAAATTGAAAATTAAAAATTGATTTAAAAAAAATTGATACGAAGAAATCCCATTTTTTTTGGGAACATATTTTCAAAATCAAATTCAAATTTTGAAAGTTTTCGAGTGGGATTTAATCTTGTTGTCGGTTCCGAGTCATTCTCTGTTCTCGAGTCATCATCTTTTTCAGGAGGTTTCGATTTATCAAAATTTGATCTTCATCTTGAGTCGCAACCAAAGCTTCAAACATCAGTCTCGAGTCACTCTCATCTTAGTCGCAACAAGCTTCAACGGTCTCGAGTTAACCGCCCCTACTACACATGGTTTCGAGTCCCATATCATCCAAAGAACAGGTTTCGACATAGATTCCGAGTCCGACATCTCTGAGTCGCAATCTCAAAAGGAAGGTCTCGAGTGGATTAGTCGCAATCACGGTCTCGACTCGCAACCGGCTTCACAGTCTCGACTAATCACGTTTTCACAGTCTCGAGTCGCAACAACGGTTCCGAGTCGCAACCACGGTTCCGAGTCGCAACCGAGTTTCACGTTTCCAGTCGCAATCATCAATATTCCATCATTAGGTCTTTCTCAGTCGCAATCTAGCCAGTCGCAACCACTGTTCCGACTAGTCCGACTCGCAACCACTGTTCTGACTTGTCTGACTCGCAACCACGGTTCCGAGTCGCAACCAACACATCATCACGGTTTCGAGTTTACAACCACTATCTTCTCCGTCGACCTCAGTTTACGTCATCATCATTAGACCATTAACCAAATGTTTCCGTCATCATCTCTACATCACTGTTCATCCGGTCACCATCTCCGCCGACATCATCGCGTTTCCATTATCGTCGTTCTTCCTCACCTGTCGTTCACCTTTATCGTACATCACACATCGCATCTCCGACAGACACCTTCACCAGTTACCACCCTCATCGTCGTTAAGTTCATCACTGTGCCATCTCCACGAACCACCATCGTCATTACCCACCTGTAACGAGCAAGACAATTCTGATCATCTTCTCCGTTCATTACTGTTCTCGTCCGACCAATACCTCCGTCAACGTCATCACCATCGTCTACACCGCTGTCCCCACCTCCGATCACCACCTCTGGACAACCTCCGCCATAAACCTGCAACTTCATCTATTCCACCGTTTTTCTTCGCGCTCCGACGTCATCTGCCATATCATCTGTCTTCAGTCTCCTCCGACACCGTCATCAATCATTATCATCTCCGGTGAGGTGTTGACGGCAGATAATTAAATTAGGGTTTATGTTTGGTAATTTAAACGAAGAAGACGGTGTGGACTTTATGTTAGGTTATTTTTAATATAATAATAATAATTATAATAATCATAACTTCATCATTACATTATCATTAGGTGTCTTTAATAATAATAATAATAATTGTTTAATTAAAATAGTTTATATATTCTATTTTTTTTTTTTTTTTTTTTTTTTTTTTAAACACAAACCGATATCTTGCATTCAATGGCTTAGCAAAGACTAATACAAGACTCGAACAGGAACTCGGTTCCTTCTCCTATGTGTCGCCCCACTTGTCACCCCAAACAACAACCTCAAAACAATGAGGTAAATGTTGTTTAAATACAAAACTAACTAGGCCACTAACCTAAGCCCATTGCGACACAAGTCTACTAATACCTCCGTCAACCAATACATGATATCGGTTTAACCCATTATTGCGACACAATAATGGGCCATCATGGGCTTGTAGCTCTTGGGCTCAACTTTAACCAATTGGGCTTAGACAGATTTTGGGCTCTTTACTTAATAAATTTAACAATCAATTTTAAAACCCATTTCAAAACAGATTTAATTTTAATGAAAATTATCCATTAAACCTTTTGAGCAATGTTTGCAAATAAAACCTAAAAACAAAAATAAATAACAAAAATATTTACAAAATAAAATAAGGAAATTTGCATATATACTCAGGGATCAAATCACAAGGTTTCGGGCTTGACTTCACGTATCAACACTGATCTACTACTGAATGATCTAGACAATTGCCAGTATACTTGTCCCCTTAAACTCATCTCCCTAGACCTTTTCCATATAACTGTCTGTAACTCAATTTATCATGTTTTGATACGATGAATCCAAACTTGTTCATTACTGTTCTCGTCCGACCAATACCTCCGTCAACGTCATCACCATCGTCTACACCGCTGTCCCCACCTCCGATCACCACCTCTGGACAACCTCCGCCATAAACCTGCAACTTCATCTATTCCACCGTTTTTCTTCGCGCTCCGACGTCATCTGCCATATCATCTGTCTTCAGTCTCCTCCGACACCGTCATCAATCATTATCATCTCCGGTGAGGTGTTGACGGCAGATAATTAAATTAGGGTTTATGTTTGGTAATTTAAACGAAGAAGACGGTGTGGACTTTATGTTAGGTTATTTTTAATATAATAATAATAATTATAATAATCATAACTTCATCATTACATTATCATTAGGTGTCTTTAATAATAATAATAATAATTGTTTAATTAAAATAGTTTATATATTCTATTTTTTTTTTTAAAAAGGGGTTTATTTAAAAAAAAAAAAAAAATCGAGGGTTGGTTTGTTTGTGATAACGGTTTTGACAGATTTTTTGAGGTGCAGGTCAGAAAGCGAGTTCGATTACGTGCAAAGGGATTGAATTAGCGATTACACAGGTTCTCATTTGGTTTGTGTTTTGAGGAGAAGAACAAAAGTATTAACCACCCGTTGAAATTATGGCATTTGTGTTTCACAAACCTGCGGCTCAAGAAATTACTCGTGAAGAGATACTTTCTGTCTTTTGCACTCCTGAATGTAGAGAAAGGGTTGAGGCATATCATTTACACAACGCTGAGCTAATACAAGATTATCAAGACATAAAAAATAAAAACTTTACTTTATCTAAAAATGAAAAACTTTATAAAGAAAAGATTGAAGCTCAGCGCAAAGACATCATCAAACTCAAAGATGATGTAAGTGTAAAAACAGCCCATTTCTTAGAAGCTCAGGAAAAAGTATGTATTTTAACTAAGGAACTGGAAGATATTAGAGAAAGATATCAAATTAATGAACTTAATATCAAGAAATTTGATTCTTCCAGCAAACTAGTTAAAAACCTGTGCGATCAACAGCTTGCGTACAAAGAAAAGAAAGGGCGTGGTTTGGGTTATAATCAGACTCCTCCTCCATATAATGATAATTACACTTATCTGCCAATGACTGAGGAGGAGATGATGAATGAGAGTAACATGACTTTTGGTTCCAAAACCAACAAGTCGTCTTCTCATGACAGAAAAGTTGAGAAACAGAAGTCTACTTCATTAAATTTTGTTTCAAAAGGCTCGATTGATCCTAACGTTTCATCTTCATGTGCAGATGATATTTCTGAAGTAAAGTGTAGAGATGTTCATGGGAGTGAACCAGTCGTTATTTCAAATATTTCTGAACCTTATTTTGAGCCTTATTCTGAACCAACTGAATCTGACATGGCTTTTAGTCGTTCTTTATTTGCGTCCTTTTCTGCTTATGTTTCGTCTTGTGAGCCTGTTGTTTTGGGCAAAACTGATGATGTTTGTGTTGATAGTTTGAACAATAAGTGTGGTGATGATTGTTTTTCAGCTAATGTGTGTGATCCTATTGTTTCTAATGTTTCAGTTGTTGACAGTGTTACAGGTGAGGTCCCTCAGGATACATTCAGTGAAACCACTGAAACTTCTTCTCAAGAAAATCAAGAATGTCCTGATTCATCTTCTGAATCGGTCTCAGTGGATGTCCCTAATGTTGAATCTAGTGGGACCCCATTGGAAACCGTGGATGAAAGCAAACCTAAATCGGATTCACATGATACATGTGTTGATGAAATTTCAACTTGTTCTAAAATTAAAACTGAATCTGAATCTATTAAAGAAGAAAAAGGAGTTGAAATAAATGAACAGTCACCGGAAAATGTTTCTGAAAATAAAGATAAACCTGAAACACCGGTTTTTCAAAATGATCAAGATAAAAGTGAGAAGGATGAATCTCATCATCCGTCTACATCTCATGCTTGTGCTAGTTCTGATCAGCAGGTACAGAAGAATTCAGAAAAGGCACGTGGAACACAAGCAACGCAAGCTCGGTCATCTAGACCTATCAAAACAGCTAATGCTGCTAGCTCTTCGAATCTCCATACATTGAAGCGACAAACATGTTACAACTGTGGAGTTCCTGGACACATTGCTAGAAATTGTGTTCATCGTCAAGAAGTGCAACAAAAAGTCAACACTCACTCTTGTTCTGGTGTTTGTGAGCCGGTTCACAACACACAAAAGGAGCCAAAACGAGCAGATCAAAGTCGAGGATATAAGAAGTATGCTCATCAAAGACAATCACGATCACATAAGGCTCATGACAAGGTGATTGAAAGCTCCAATCAGGGAGAAAAGACGAAGAATGGTGCTCAAAGCAACAAGACTTTTGCAAACAACAAATACAAGCACCCCAATTCATCTTCGTCTAAGAGAAATGTGCGGGCGCATCCAGCGCAAAAAGGACCGGTTTGTCCTTCAGGACCTGCTAGAGCGAATCAAGCTGCTCAAAACGTCTTTTCGATGAAAAGACAAACTTGCTACAACTGTGGCATTGCGGGTCATATTGCTAGAAACTGCACAAGGCGTCCCTACGTACCCTACTATATGCAAAATCAGAGGGTTACATCAAAGGATAACAATCATTCCAAGCCAATGAAGGTATCATCACCTAAGGCAATGAAGAATGTGAATCCCAATGTTAAACCTTCTGATGGGGATTGGAACGCTGCTAAAAACAAACGCAAGGCTGATCAAGAACTAAAACATTTTTCTAAAACTAACAAGCTTGAATCAGCTAAAGTTGCTCAACCGAAGGCAACAAACACGTTTGTTAAACCGAAACAGATTTGGAAATCCAAATCCAAAGCAGCAATGTCTCCAATCCTTGAAACGAAAGGGGACTTGTGTTTGAAGGAAGTGTCTTATTTTGATGCTTCAGGAAATCCCAGGACCACGATGGCCTGGGTACCCATGTCTTACTAATCTCCTTACCTTTCAGGAACAACCAAGGAGGAGCTGTTGACAATCTCTGGAATGTTGATAGCGGTTGTTCCAGAGATAAAAACGGGTAACATTTCACTGTTGCAAAAAGTTCAAATTTTTTTTTACAGATGATATGTTTCCTTTGGAGGAGATTAAAGAAGTAAGAAATGATCAGCAAAAGGTACCGTTTAAATTCAGTACTTTGATTTGCATATTGATTAGTCTTCAATCTGATGACAGAATGGTTAAGCAAAAATATTTTTCTCTCTTTTTCTTAGTTTATAACTTTGTACATATATTGTCCTTTCTCTAGTAAATGGTAAATTTGCGCAAAAATACAAGATTTATGCACAAATTTAGGGGGGGAGAGGAACATATAGATAGATATAGAGTTTAGGAGGAGAAAACTCAGAATATACAAAAAGAGTTTGCTGTAAATATGTATTGTTTTAGGGGGAGAAAATGAGAAAAATACAAAAACATTAGAAAAATGAAAAAGCCAAAAAGAAAGATTGCATAATATGGGAAGTGAAATAAATGTTCGTGTTAAAGGGTTTTGACTAACACATGTAAGGTGCCATAGCTGAAAAGACTAGGATCTACTGCGATATGTCGATAGGCTTGACGCTCAACATGATAAAAGATACTAAGTGTTATAAACATAATGAACTATGTACCATGTGGGTAACATACCAATGGCGTATGATTTTATGGTCTTAAATCTTGCGTTGATAGATAGCCAATATCTGAGGTTTCGGGTCTTTATATTGTTGAATCATCCGGGGATATCTTGGCTGTCCTTCTGTTTAGAATTAAAATTGTACATGACCCCAGGAAAGATAGTCACTTGGAATTAGCTCATTTCTATTTGAATGTATGTATGTTGTCCCGATACACACAATTTTGATCTGATTCTGAAATCTTCTCTGAAAAAGTCGTGTACCTCCTCTGCTGCATCCAGATATATGCTGACCTGGAGGTGCTAGGCAACGACAGCTTCTGCTGCATCCAGATACATGCTGACCTAGCTGTACGTTGTCGCGCTATAGATCTAATACACCCGAAAGAGGCCCTCTAGTGCCCAAAAGAAACCCCAATAAACCTATATCAAATTGAGAAAAACTCATTTGATCTGTATATTATATCATCTCTTCAAAAGATCTATTCTGTTCTCTTCTCAACCTATTCCCAGTTAAGATTTCAGAAATCTGGATTGGACTTGTGAAATATGTGGTAGGGAAGATACTTGCATGATAGAGTGTGCTGTTTATATTTCCAGGATTTGATTAGTATTTATTTGGGTGTTCATTGTTAAGAAATCAAAACAGATTATATGCAGACCTAGACACAGTCAGGATATCTTAAAGGATGACATCAGTATACTCACCTGCTACGATGAATCGTTGTGCTTACCTTGATCGCGGGGGTATGCCTTGGAATGGGACACACGGGTATAATAGTAAAATATTGCCTAAAGCATATCACGAAGTTAAAAAGTTGAAAGTTGAGCGTTAAAGTTTAAGTGGACAAACATATTGGCAATCGCATAGACCAGTTTGATTAGACTCGTACTGAAAAGTGTTCCTTAGTCTGCTCGAGAACGAATTTTGATCCCATTGCAATTGTAATTGTATATTATCGTAGTTGTTTATATTTTGAGTTTTTATTTGTTTTTAGTTCTTAAAATTAAAAATTTTAAAAAAAATGAAAAATTCAAAAATCCAAAAATAGAGTGCTTATTTGTTTCTTAAAATTAAAAAAATTATAACCGTTCTTGAAGATTTGACTGATCATCAAAAGTTAAAAGAATTTAAATTGTGAAATTTCATGTACCTAGTGTTCATGTGGTACTCTCCCTGTTGCATAAGAAATGTTTGCTTATAAGTTTGTGAGCATGTGTAGAACTTGATTTCAATCAAGAACAGGGGTTGATGAAGACTGAGATGCTGTTAGTTGCTGAAGAAGCCCAAAGCATCACAACAACAAGATGTACCTGAGTCAGAAGAACCGGATACGAGACGCCGTCTGACAGTGAAAGTACATTTAAAGAAGTACCGTGAACCTGCTTGAAAGACAAAGACTGAAGAAGAAAAGAGCTGCTGAGAATCCTCCTCTCACATTCTTTTTGACAAAGATATTTTCAAGCAAACGCTGATCGTGATCCTGATATGAAGCTAACCACAAGAGCTGAAGAAAGAGACCCAGTGCTGAGAGTTCAGAAGTCAAGAACTTCCACAACATCTGCAGCATAGTGACAACCATAGATTTCATTGAAGACGTTGCTGAATTCAAGTTATGAAGACAATTTGATAGCATCAGTCTAGGGGGAGATTGTTAGGCCCTAAAGTGTGAGACTGACGCATCAAATTAATACAACGGACTATGGTTACGAACTGGGCTTTACCGGGTTAGTTTATGTTAGGTTGTGGACCTTTATAGGTCATTTGGGCCAAGCTTTAGGCCATGTGGGCCAAGCAGGCCCAAGGGAAGCCCATGTAGGGAAGTGGGCTTGTCCATGTATATAAACAAGTTTTCAACTTGTTTTTAGGTTGGAACTTCATAGTTACAAAATTCCTCTAGAGTTAGAGAGAGAGGCGATTGGTTGTGAGCTTGTACCAGACGATTTTGCTAGTTGATAGTAATAGAATCGTGTGCAAGTTTGAAAGTATTTCGGTATCGTGTTCTTCGTATTTTCAGTTTTTCGTGTTTATCTTGAATCACCAATTGATTGGATTCCGCACAATCTATTGGTTGTTTGATATCATTGAAAGATCCGGTTTACGGGACTTACAACCACCACTGGGTTTTGGAGACCCAATTCCTACCTACACTGGTGCGGAGGCGTATAATCCCTTCGAGCAGCCAATCCACACAAATTACAACTATGCCGAGGCCGATCCCTACTTGGTAGCTGCGAACTACAACGCTCTCCATCCGGAAGGTCCCTATGGAGGTCCTTGGACTACGGGATACCCGACTTATGGATACCCACCATATGGGTATCAGCAACCGCCGCCCCCTCAACCTCCGCATTATCAGCAACCACCACAGCCGCCGGTGAAGTCACCACCACAGTTTCAAGAAATCCTTCAAGGGATAAATGAGGTGCGGCAGGAGGTGCGGGAAGACTGTAGGCATAACGAAGGGATGTTCAAGAAAATGGTGAATCTGATCAAGGGAAAAAGCAAGAAGGATCACTAAATCCTTGTTTGTTTGTTTATTTTTTTTGTGTTGTAATCATGTCCCTGCGAGGACATTTGTTTCAGTACTCTGCCCCTGCGTGGGCATATTTTTATGTTCTGCCCCTGCGTGGGCATGTCTTTCTATTTGACCCCTGCGTGGGTATGTTTGTTAGTTTGGCCCCTGCGTGGGCGTGTTATTTATGTAAAAGTCCCGTTTAGGGCAAACTTGTACTAGTTTAATTTTAATGGAATGGTTAGTTCAAATTTTTCATTTTTAAATTATATGCATAAATATAATATGTGGATAAATGAAAAATAACATTCATTTTATAAATTTACCATTTTAATAAAGTAATAAGAATCTAAAGGTAAAACCTAGCTTGTATGTCATAATAAGACCTGGCCAATATGGTAAAACCTATTTAAAAAAGATTCAAATCTCTGTTAACATCTGCAAACATGTTAACATTCTCGACTAATGTGATCTGCAAAATCACACATGTCACCTTTGTGATAAATTATCCAAATTCCTTATTATTATTTAAACATCGGATTGTGATGTAATGCCTACGGGCTATAACTAATGTCATATAAGACAAAAGGCAGTCGTAGTTTATAGACTCCCTGCCAAGAAAGGTAATGAATTTTAATTCAAACCCTAATAAATAGATCCTATAAGATCTAAATTATAATTTAGAAATTGTCCACGTGACTAGGCCTGTTATGCCCATATTATATTTTAAGGGCTACTAGTAAAAAGTCCCGAATGAAACTACTTAACAAATTAACTAGTATGGCTCTTTAATTACCATAGTTAATAAATTATCAAGATAACGGACCTATTATAATTCCTTAAATGAATCATTGTCATCATCTTATGTAGCAGTTCAACTACATGGCCGAGTCTGACGAGGTTAACAGTCGGCCAATGGAGAATTATGACGCCACCAGAATCAATATCACTGGTGCAGAACTCTAAACACTAATAGACAATGCATTCACTAAAGCCATAGAGAGGCAATATAGTGAATCGAGTAGTACTCGAAGCAGGACCCAGTCAGCACCTCACTCTAAGCCAAAAACACATTCTGAGGCTCATAGTAAGCCACCATCTAAGCTAGATAAGCCAAAGAAGGATGATGACGAGCATCACTCCTCGAACCGAAAAAGCGTCCCGTCAAGGAGGATCGAGCTTAAACAGGATCCGCGTAGTAAGTCCTGTACGTATAAATACTTCGTCTCATGTAAACCCAGAGACTTTACTAGGGAGAAAGGAGTGGTTGACTGCATGATATGGTTGGATGAAATAGATACTGTGGTGGATATCAGCGGGTGCGCTGATAGGGATGTAGTGAAATTTGTATCGCAATCGTTCAAAGGTGAGGCTTTAGCCTGGTGGAAATCTTTGATTCAAGCTACCGGGAAGGTTCCACTATACAATATGACATGGAAACAATTTGTTACCTTAATCAAGGAGAACTACTGTCCTCAGCATGAGGTTGAAAAGATAGAGTCAGATTTTCTGTCATTAGTAATGAAGAATTTGGATTTCCAAGCTTACCTTACGAGTTTTAATACCCTGTCAAGGTTGGTTCCTTATCTTGTAACCCCGGAACCCAGAAGAATAGCTCGTTTCATTGGGGGTTTAGCCCCAGAGATTAAAGCAAGTGTAAAAGCCTCTCGGCCTGCTACCTTCAGATCAGCAGCCGATTTATCCCTATCCCTTACCTTAGATGCGGTCAGGTTAAGATCGCTCAGAAATTCAGAAGAAGGTAAGAGGAAGCGTGAGGACGATACCTCACGAAGATCTGAGAAGAAGCATAAGGGTAATACTGACTCCAGGAAGAAGTCTGGATCCAACAAGGGTAGCCAGCAAGCTAAGGAAAAGCTAAAGTGCAAGACTTGCCAAAAACGCCACTTTGGAAAGTGCCGACTTGAGTCCAAGTCTAAGTCAGGATCACCGGCGTGTGGGTTATGCAAGTCTAAAGAGCACAAGACTGTTGATTGCAAGAAGATTAAAGATGCCACATGCTACAACTGCAATGAGAAAGGGCACAATAAAACCAACTGCCCTAAATACGCCAAGAAGCCGGAAGATGTCAAGAAGACCAATGTTAGGGTCTTCAAGATGGACGCAAAGGAAGCTGTTCAGGACGACAACGTAATCACAGGTACTTTTCTCATAAATGATGTTTATGCCAGAGTATTGTTTGATTCTGGAGCGGATAAGTCTTTTGTGGATAACAAATTTTGTGAGTTGTTGAAATTGCCTGTAAAAGCCTTAAGTGTGAAGTATGAGGTGGAATTAGCAGATGGAACCATAGAAACCGCCTCAACTATTTTAGATGGATGTGTTATATCCATTAGGAACCACTCTTTTCCTTTGTCCTTACTTCCCTTTAAGCTAGCCGGTTTTGATATAGTTATAGGTATGGATTGGTTATCGCATAACCAAGCCCAGATTGTGTGCAACAGAAAGCAAGTGGTAGTCAAAACTCCGTCTGGTGAGTCACTTACCATTCAGGGGGATACCCAGCATGGATTGCCTGAGCAAGTGTCTATGCTCAAGGCATCAAGATGTCTGAAGAAGGCTGTGTCATTTATATGGCACAGGTTACTATTGATGAGCCGAAGCCTAAGATTGAAGACATCCCTGTCATTTCGGAATATCCTGAAGTTTTTCCTGAAGAACTACCTGGTTTACCACCAGATAGGCAAGTAGAATTCCGAATTGACATCATCCCTGGAGCAGCACCTATTGCTAGAGCGCCTTATAGGTTGGCACCAACAGAGATGAAGGAGTTAAGGACGCAGTTAGATGATCTACTAGCCAAGGGTTTCATTAGACCTAGTTCGTCTCCTTGGGGAGCGCCGATCTTGTTTGTCAAGAAGAAGGATGGATCGATGCGTCTGTGCATCGATTACCGTGAGCTTAATAAGGTCACTATCAAGAATAGGTATCATTTGCCCAGAATCAACGATTTGTTCGATCAACTTCAAGGGGCAAGTTACTTTTCTAAGATCGATTTAAGGTCAGGCTATCATCAGTTGAAAGTTAAGGATGAAGATGTACACAAGACTGCATTTAGGACTCGTTATGGTCATTACGAGTTCCTAGTGATGCCTTTTGGGCTCACTAATGCTCATGCCGCATTCATGGACCTCATGAATCGCGTCTGCAAGCCTTACTTGGATAAATTTGTCATCGTCTTCATTGACGACATCCTCATCTAC
>JARYGA010037084.1:0-45345 GCA_030545235.1 Helianthus tuberosus
AGGTGAATATGGATGAGAGATGGAATGATTTCTGGAATGATAGTGAAAAACATGGATGATTGATAGAAAGGATTGAAGTGGGTTTTATAGATGAAAATGAGAGATGGAAGTATGAGATGGATTGAATTATTGGTGAATTATTGGTGATGTAGTGGGTGATAATTGATGAACAAGATGAAGTGGGATGAGTGTTCTCCATGTTAGCTGCTTCTAGGTGTTCTTGTAACTTGGCAAAGGGTAAAGTGATGATAAATGACTTGTATAATCGATTTTGATCATTAAAAAACGCTACAAGAAAAAGTTTCCCCGGATTGATTTTCTGTTGCCCGTCGCCGACGGCATGCCTGCCCGTCGCCGACGGGCTCCCGTTTGTGTGATTTCTGATTTTTCGCGTTTCGCGTTCCCGGTTGATCTGTAATGCGTTCTGGTGCACGTTCTTTGACCCGATGACTCGTAACGCTCCCAAAAAGCTCCTTAAATTTGTCAAACCTACAAAACATATTTGTGATTAAAAGTAGGCTATCCGAACTTAAAACGTACGTAAAATCATCAAGTTATACTATTATGGTCACCGTTTTTCAACCACGCATCACATCCCCACACTTGTCTTTTGCTTGCCCTCAAGCAAATCTGTTTTTCACTTTCGCGTGGGTCGAACAATGAACACACATCCCATTCCCGAGACAAAGGTTAAGGTCTAGTGTCATACTAAAGTTCAAGCTTTTTACAATTCGAAATATCTAATGGTAATGTGATTTCACATACACAAATGGGTACCCAAGATTAACTCGCCCTTAAAACTATAAATTCATACATATCCCTCACAATGTTCTCTCCACTCGGCTTAACATTTGGCTAATATGTAATGTATTAGCACTTTAACAAATAATCGCTCAAAACCGATTAGAACACGTACCCGCATAGGCTTGCAACTCAATCATTCTCCACCACCGAAGACGAATACTAAACACAAGTCATAAGGTCTTTGAAAGGGTTGTAACGGGGCTAGGGTTAAGGGTAGGAAATAGGATATTTTTAAGTGGCTAAAGTGATGAAAAATTCGATTTTTATTACAACATAACTACTCCAACTTAAATAAACTATAAGGCAATGATTTTTCACCTTTTATTCAACAAGTAGAAACACCTATTTTTGTTCTTTTCTCACTGAATTTCTCATCTTTTTCATAACATTTTTCTGATTTTTTTTTTCAATACAAATAAATACAATTATACAACTTTTGCTAACTAATCGAATTTTCATCACACGAGTTTAAAACAAAAAGGTTTAAGGTTGTTGGTTAAGTGGGTTGTCAAACGAAGGTTTAGGCTCAAAGTTGGCTACTAAGGGATAATTTTTGGGTAAGGGTATAAGAATGGTGTAAAAAGGAAAAGGTTCTCCTAATGCCTTAATCATTCTTGTGCTTGTATTCGGTCTATGGTCTCAAACGTATCAAAAGATGCAAGTTCTACAATACATGACTAATGGTCCACTCAAACAAAGAAATATGTGTATATATGATTTATGAAAGTGGCCCAAAATCTCTCTTATAAGGGTATGATATGTGATATGCACCAAATGCTAGTTCCTTAGGCGAATTATTCCCAAATAACCACCCGTTAGATACCCGTCATGCAATTAGTTTGAACTTAACTATAACAAAAGACCAAATGGATTGTGCCATCCCTCGTTGACTTAGCTACTTGTGTTTTTACGATTGCTTTTAAACAAGAAACTTTTTGAAAATTTTTTGAAATTTTCCCCCATCCCCACACTTGAGGTTAACATTGTCCTCAATGTGTAGTATTTAAATGAGTGGGACAAAATCTAAAGTTTTTACTACTCCCCCATCCCCACACTTGAGGTAAACATTGTCCTCAATGTGTAAGAACTAGAGTTTTAAAATTGCACAAGGGATGTGACACGGCTAATCCTCCCAAGGTTCACCCCGAAACATACAAAATACGAAATACAATCCACTTATTATCACACTAACAGTCAAGGTAAAATGGAAACGCATGCACCTGATTTTTGTCGCTTGAAGCCCATATCTTCTTCTCTTCATAAAAACGGTTGTCTCACGAATCATCATGTACCTACAAATTCTAACCCTTGTGTAGAAGCATGCTTCTCACAACCATCAAAATTTGTTAGTTACCTAGTTCTACCATTTTTATGAAATTATTACCAAGCCATGCATTATTTTACCTTTATTTATGTGGAAAAACAAATAAAAGACAAAATAAAAATAAAGCACACAAAAAAAAAAAAAAAAAAACAACACACAACATACCATACCTCTTCAAAACCCTAAAAATTCACGCCCAGAAATCTTGCAAACGAGCAAGAATTGATGGAAACCGATATGGGGGTTTTGTTCCTCTCGAAAAACTACACACTTTAGGCTCAAGAATCAACTGATTTGGGTGAGAATTGAAGAAGTTATGAAGGTTTGAAGGTTCTTAAAATGGGTTAAAAAAAATTTTTTTTTTTTTTTTTTTTTTAAACGATTTTTTTTTTAATTAAATTTTTTTTAAACGATTTTTTTTTAATTAATTTTTTTTTTCAAAAACTAGCCCGTCGCCGACGGCTGATAGCCCGTCGCCGACGGCTTGTGGTTTGAGCAAAAGTCCCCGACGGCTTAAGCTACTGTCTACGGGCTTTTGTGGGCGACGGCTGTTTCTGAAGCCCGTCGCCGACGGCTGCCCCAATTTTTTTTTTTTTTGCAAAATATATATAAAAATATGGATTTTTTATAAAGGGACTATATACCTTAAAAATTCCTAAAAAATATTAAAAATCTTTTTGTAAAAATTTGTTGAGAGGAAACATAGGCATTAATTAAATGTGGCAAGAGCTTTGTTGTTTCAATCTAGTATTCCTTTGAGATTTTTGTCCGAATGTATCCTTACTGCTTCATATTTGATTAACAGGACTCCCTCCTCAGTGTTAGGTGGTAGAACACCCTATGAGTTGCTATATGGTTTTAAACCTTCTCTTGATCACTTGAAAGTTTTTGGATGTCTACGTTATTTTACTATTCTAAATGCCGCAGCCCCCGACCCCTACCCCGGGAGCGGGTGGCCGCGAGAGCACGCAGAGCGGGTGGTATCGGTGTTTATTAATTTGGAAGCAAAATTTAAACATCAGGACCGTAGATAGGAAATATTTATCAGAGTTTCAAAACACCAAACTTTTATAATAAATAAATGGGATAAAATCCAAGTTTCATACATAATACATTTATAGGGATAAACCCTATTATTGAAAACATAAACTCCTTTTTATTTAGGTAACTTTTATAACCACTTCTTTAAGATTTCAGTGCTCCCCAGCTAGCTTCTATTGGCTTCACACTAAATTACCTGAAACGCGTTTTAAAAAGATTTTATCAGCAAGAAATACTGGCGAGTGCATCCCAGTTTAATCAAAACAAGCTTTTATAACTTTACAGTATTGAGAGCGATTACAATGTTTATATCTACCAATATACTCATTCGGTATTTGTCATTTTACTGTTCCACAGTTCCATGACTGTGGCCATGTTACTCATTGGCTAACTCGTCGTCCAATAGTAACGGATTACAAGTAGTGTATACAAAACCCCACATACCGGCAGCAATTGTAGAATATATAGACTCAATCACTGTTAAGTATAATTGAAAACATTTGAAGTTTTGTAAAACAAGTTTGGTAGAAAAAGAGAATGACTCACATTGTTGACTTAGATAATACTATAGCTTCCCGATGATTCTCCTGGTCATTATCTATTAAAATAAACAATGCACACGTGTTAGTAAGATAACCCAAATCACATTAGCCATACAACACGAGACAGAACTCCAACGAACTGAGTCAGGCAGAGCCTTGACATGCGTTACGGAGTCCTAGATCAATCAGGTAGGGTAACAAATACGTTATCGGGGGTTATAATACTTACAACGAGGCAGACCTTCGCGTTTTAGGGGTATTATTCCCGATATAATAGCACTATATGTCTTGAGAGAGAAAAGAAATTGAGTGTCAGACAACTGAGGCTTCGACCTCCATTTATAGGCCTGATCAGGGGTGGCTCGCGACCCGCGAGCCCCCACTCTTTCTCCTTCGCGGCCCGCGAGAGGCTAGGCTAGGTCCTAGCTTGGGTGAATCAACACCCTAGATCTCATACGCACCTAGACACATGGCGGCCTGAGGGCTCACCTGGTGTTACTCGGCCGCGCCCCGCGAACCGGCCAGCTGACTTGGTCGCGGCCCGCTAGCACCTTAAATATTTGTTTTATTTGTTTTTTATTAATATTAAGGTTATTTAGGTCCGTTTACGAGTATTAGGGGTATACCTAGAGCGTTTAGGGTGTTTTATGAGGGTTGTTATACTAAATAACACTGATAAACTTGAGGAAAGAGCTGAAATATGTGTTTTTATGGGATATTCAAATCTTAAAAAAGGATATAAAGTTTGTAGTCTAGATCAAAGGACTCTCTTTCTCAAGAGATGTTAGTTTCTATGAAACTGTCTTTCCCTTTAAAGCTAAATTGTTTTCTGAGTTTGATCTAGATAAAACAAATCTTTTAAATCATTCAAACTTTTTTGATGTTTATGAACTTTCAAGCGATGTAAATCCTGATGATGAAGAGAAGAAGACTACTAATTCTGTACCTGAGACACGGCAACACAGTAGCTCAAATGAGCCAGTTGAAGTTGCTGATACTCGGCAATCATTTAATATAGATGACATGGCTAATGTTCAGCATCAGAGTGAGTCTCAAAGTGAGTCTGTGAGGGTTGAGTCTAGTGGTACAAATGATGAACCTAATCTTAGAAAATCTACTAGACATGTTTCTGTTCCTAAGAAGTTTAATGACTTTAATGTTGGTAATGCGAAATACAGTTATGATAAAGTTGTTAGTTATGCTAACTTGTCTAGTGATAATATGTGCTTTGTTGTGAATCTAAATAAAATTGTTGAACCCTTTACTTACAAAGAAGCTTGCAAAGATAAAAGATGGTTGGACGCTATGAATGATGAATTATCTGCTTTATATAGTAATGATACTTGGGACATAGTTGATCTCCCTATAGGAAAGAAACCTATTGGGTGCAAATGGGTATACAAAGTAAAGTACAAATCAAATGGTGAAGTTGATAGGTTTAAAGCTAGGCTCGTTGCCAAAGGATTTAGTCAAGTTGAGGGCATAGACTTTGAGGAGTCCTTCTCTTCTGTGGTTAAAATGGTCACAGTTAGATGCATCATCAGTCTTTCTGTGAAAAATAACTGGCCCATCTACCAACTTGATGTCAATAATGCTTTCCTTTATGGCAACCTAAGAGAAGAAATTTACATGAATCTTCCTGATGGTTTAAATGTTAATAATAAAAACAAAGTGTGTAAACTAAAAAGGTCTTTATATGGTTTGAAACAAGCCCCCCGTATGTGGAATGAAAAACTTATTAAAGTTCTTGTTAAAATTGGCTTCGTGCAATCAAAGTGTGATCATTCTATTTTTATTAAATCTGCTAACTCTATGTTTGTTGCTTTGTTGGTCTATGTGGATGACATCGTGTTAACTGGAAATAACCCTATTATAATTGATAAAGTCAAATCATTATTAAAAAAAAAAGAGTTTCTGATTAAGGATATTGGTTTATTGAAATACTTTCTTGGTATTGAGGTCATTAAAATGATGATGGGATTTGTCTTTCTCAAAGAAAATATTGTATGGACCTATTAAATGAATATGGTATGAGTGGATGTAAACCAGTTAACTATCCTATTAAGCAAAACTGAAGATTTAAAGGGTGTAAAAATGAAGATTTAAAGGGTGTAAGTGTCACTGAATATCAAAAGTTGGTAGGTAAACTTATTTACCTATCTCATACCCGTCCAGATATTGCATATCTAGTTCACTATCTTTCTCAGTATATGCATAAGCCAACTGAGGTTCATTCTCAGATAGCCTTTAGACTGCTAAGATATTTAAAAAGTGCTCGTGGTTCTGGCATTATGTTTAAACAAAGTGACTCTTTTCAACTAACTGCTTATGCTGATTCTGACTGGGCTAAGTATGTTGACAACAGAAAGTCTGTAACAGGGTACTGTATTTTTCTTGGGAACTCCTTAGTTTCTTGGAAAATTAAGAAACAAAGTGTGGTTTCACGCTCGTCTGCTGAAGCAGAATACAGATCCATGTGCAGTGCTTCCTATGAAGTATTGTGGTTAGTGAATATTTTGAGGGAATTAGGAGTAAAAGTTGACCTTCTAGTTACCCTGAGATGTGATAATAGTGCAACTATCTCTATAGCCGCAAAGTATTTCATGACAAAACAAAGCACTTTGAGGTTGATTTGTTCTTCTTGCGAGAAAAGATATAGCAGCTGGCGTCATTAAAAGAGTTGGTATAAATTCTGAATTTCAACTTGCAGACATGTTTATGAAGGGCCTGTTGCCAAGACATCATGATGAAATATGTAAGTCCATAGGTCTTACCAACCTGTTTAAACATTTAAACTGAGGGGGGTGTTAAAATATCTTATATACATTGCTATTCCTCAGTTTAAATGTCGTTATTTTTATTTCTCTCCTAACCATTTAACCTTTTCCTTTACTTGCTTTTATTTGAGGTTTGGTCCGGTTTTTGTCGACTTAATGTCCGGGCTTGGTGCTTAGCTGGGCCGGTCCAAGATCAAGTGTTCTTCAAATGGGTTTAAAGGTTTTGTGTTTTGTACGCTTATAAGAAAGAGGCTGTCCTGGGATCATAACACACTCACCGCCTCTCTTCTCCTTCTCAGTCATTTTTTGTTCCTTTTCTTTGTTTCTTCTCACACGTTCATTCGTGAGGGTTTGTAAGAAGATCATCTATTTTTTATAATTTTTTTGGTTCTTATTGTTTACCAGTCAATCTGTGATGACTGGTTGATTTCTCTTGTATTTGTTTATGAAGATTATTAATAAAATTGTGCCCTGTTTCATTAAATCCTTGAAGTTCTGACAGTTTTGAGGTGGTCAGAGGCAGTTGAGGTGGCATTAGGGTGGTTTTGAGGTGGTTTTCGGATATTTAGAAATGGAAGGGGTGGTGGTTACTATGATTTGGATGGGATGAGATGGGGTGGCAGGTGGTGGTACATTCTGGTGGTGGAAGGTGGTGGCAGGAGGCGGTGGTGGAGGGTAGTGGCAATAGAGAGAGAGGGGGTAGAGAAAGAGTTTACAGTTATGTGTGTATATAATTCTCTACATATATTTGTTTTATTTGTTAAACTATTTTTTTAATAAATGGGTAAAAGGACTAACTACCCTTGTAAGATTTGATTTAACAAAAAAAAAAAATTAACTGGTATAGTGTGCAAGATTTTGAAACACTAAGTACAAAACTCGTCAATTTTAAAAACAAATGACACCGCCTGAAATTTGGTATAAAGATAAAGAACAAAAGTTGTAATTTACTCTTTATGTTAGATATTCACAATAAATTTTATGGATTTTTGTCTTGTCATTTTAACTGGATTTGTTTGAGTCCGTGCACTGGTGTGTGCGAAGCGTGGTATGATTTTATTAATATTTTGAGCCCATTTTACGCATTAGTTAAGTTTTAAATTTGTAAAACACAATATTTTACTAACACTAAACACACACTTGGGCAAGTGCACCAATCGTGAGCGTAGTATAGCGTTGGTAAGATACCGAGGTTGTCCAAGGACACAAGCGCTTTTAATACCGGTTTATCCTCAACGTCTAATCAATCTAAATTTTTTTGGGAAAAGTTTTGAAACATAAAAGTAAAAACTAAAAATGCAAAGATAAATAAAATAAAAACAGATAGACAAGATAGAATCACTTAGATCCGACTCGTCTTTAATGTATCCTTTGATGATTTTCGCACTTTCGGACTTTTTAAGAGATTATCTTAGCTATAGTAGTAGGCCCCTCTTTTGAAGGTGCCGTTACCCTCAACCCAGTGGTTTGAGTCAGCAGGAATACAATCCTAAAGGGTCGGAATGTTGAAAGATAATTAAGTAAGTTATTAATGCGAAAAGTGGTAGGTCCCTCTTTTGAAGGTGACGTTACCCTTGGCTAAGTGGTTTGAGTCAGCAAGGATACAATCCTAAGAAGCCAGTTTAAAGTATTAATAGTAGTTTACATATGAGGGGTTCAAGCTATTCGCACCCCCACCATCCAATACCAGTGGGTATTAAAGGAGGTCCTAGTAAGCTTAAACCAGGTCCTTGCAGGATCTATACACTGAACAAGGCAAGAACGTTACCAAACCATTCCCCTAACCCCCGACCAGGTAGTCAACATGCCTTCATATAGACCGTAAAGACATGAATGATGCAATCTTTTACTTTATATAGACAGTAAAGTAACCTTAAGACACCACGGAAAAATGATAAAGAAAATTCACCTTCAACATAAGAAACTAGTTATTAAAGTCATTAATACAAACCCAAATAAAAAGTGCCCAAAAATTAAAAATCAAAAGTAATACATAAAAGAGTTGTCTTCACCAAGTGATGTAAGAGGCTTAACCAAACATGGCCTTTGATTAGCAAGAACCCTTACAATCAATCTTGGTTCCCGAGACTACTACACACTCTAAAGATGGATGGTGGATGATGGTGGTGGTGGTGGTGTTGTAGTGGTGGTGGAGTGGTGGCAAACTGGGAGAGTAGTGGTTTGCCAAGGGATACCTTTCAAGAGAACCAAGCACCCCTATTTATAGCCTGCACAGAGCTCTTGCCACGGCCCCGTGGCCAGCCTTTTATCTTCCTTCATTAATTGCAAGTGTCAGCAGAGGACCCCACACGACCCTGTGTCTCCTGGGCACGGCCCCGTGGTCAACTCTTATCTGTACTATCAAGATTATGCGTATCTTTGCGTTGACCACGCCCCGTGCTGAGCTGGGCACGCCCCTGTGGTAGGCGTGGAAGCTTCTACAGGTTTGTCTTTTGTGCAGGTCCCTGACCACGCCCCGTGTTCACCTGGGCACGGCCCCGTGGTCAGTCTTCTGTTTCCTTGTTTTTTCTTTGGGGATGCTGTCGAGGGGTCGGGCATGTCACGTTTATTCCTTTTCTTTGTATTTATGTTGGTTTTGTTTGCTTATTTGCTCCTTTTGTTTGTTTAAGCTCGTTTGGTCCTGTAAATTCAAAAGGAAGAAAAAAACACGCTTTTTCCAACATTAGTAGTAAAAAAGTTAATTTTATGCCTCATTTGATGTAATTTATATTTTGCATTTTGCACACATCATGCACCAACCTTCAAGCCATTAAAGCCATGAGTATAAAAAAGTGGTCAGTTACTAATTTTTTTTTCTAACGGCATTTACTAATTTGTTATATCTATTACTATATATTATCACTAGGCTAATGCCCGCGTTAAACGCGGCTTCAATAAAAAACAAATTATTTATGTTCAAATTTAATATAGTGTAAAAACACTCATTGGAAGAAAGAAAAACCCACAATGTAATCAAACATTCAAACCAATCAAAAACATGAAAATTCAGAAATTAAATAAATTGTTTGAAGAACACATTAGTGGAGTTGAAACTTTTTCGATCTTAGGAACCAAAAGGATGGTTTCCTCATCAGCAGTGGAGACATTTGTGACACCATACTTTTTAATCTTAGTTGATGAGAAAGATGTGGAATCGTCAATTTCATACACGTCCGAAAGGTTACGCTTGAATTCCTCGAAAGAAGTCTTTGAACAGTCTTTAGAGGTGCATTTTGGTGTGACTATCTCCAATAGAAGAAACTGATTCATGTCAATAAAAATTTAACATAAGAAACCATAAATTGTTGAGAAAAAGTATAGTTATAAGATCAACTTAAATATAATACCTTAAGGGAAAACAGATTCTGAGTTGATAAATCACTAAGAGAAACTTCTACCGATGGTTCATCCGCACCCTACAATTGGTACATTAATAATGCTCAACTCAACAAAGATACTAATAAATTTTGTAGGAAATATATGACTAAGAGGTTGGTATGAATTAACCTGAAAAGTGGGTATTCGTTTCTCTAAAGTTTCAACTATTGCTGGATCATTCACTCATTTATGAATAGCATAACCATCAGTATGATTGTCAATATTGTATTGTCCAACTTGAATCTTGAAAGCATATTTTTTCTCTTTGAAAGCTTTAAACTCATCGGGAGTGGTTTTTTCTTCAGAAGATACCTAAAAATTGACAATTAAAATCAATTTACAACAACTTGATAAAGTAAAGTATGTAAATATTATATAACCCTACAAAAAGCAACTTGGGTTGCCTCTATAGAATGAAAAGTCGCGACTTTTAAAACACTACACATACATACCCATTTGCTAAATTATTACATGTACAATGGTTGCCTCTCTAAATTGAAAAGTCGCGACTTTAAAAAAACTACACATACATACCCATTTGCTTAATTATTATATGTACAATACATTAACCAACACACCTTTTAAAATTATATTATATTATATTATATTACATTACATTACATTACATTACATTACATTACATTACATTCTATTATATAACCTTACAAAAAGTAACTTGGGGTACCTTAGGCTAACTTAATAGTTATCTCTGTTCACATCACACCCTTAAATAATACACTTGCATTAATAAATATACATACCATATATTAACCAACATGTCCTAATATACACACCCCTTTAATAGTATACCCCAACTTGAGTTATGTCTCATTAGTTTAAAAGTCATACCCTTTAGTTCATTTAACCCACACCCTTTCATTTCACCATTTGTTTATAATTATATAATTACAATTAGTTGCCTCAACCACGCAATCGCATCGCTTCAATCGAAAGGGGCCGAATCTGTCGCAACTCCCGACCCCTTGCCCCGAGGGGTGGGCGGCCGCGAGATGCACAGAGCTGGTGGTATCGGTGTTTATTAATTTGGCAGCGGAAATTAAACATCAGGACCGTAGTCAGGAAATAGTTTATCAGAGTTAAAACACCACACTTTTATAAATAATAAATACATGGGAAAAAACCCAAGTTTCCATTATAATATGTTTATAGGGATAAACACTAATTTATTGAAATAAAACTTCTTTCTTATTTAGGTAACTTTTATAGCCACTTTTTCAAGCCTTCAGTGCGCTCCCGCTGGCTCCTATTAGCTTCACATTAAGTTACCTGAAACGCGTTTTAAAAATATTTTATCAGCAAGAAATACTGGCGAGTGCATCCCAATTTAATCAAAACAAGCTTTTATCATTTTACAGTATTGAGGGCGATTATAATGTTTATATCTACCCAATTACCACCCACGGTACTGTCAATCCTGACTTGTGGTCATGCTACTATTCACAATATAGTAACAAGTAATGTATACAAAACCCCAACATACCGACATCAATTGTAGAATACATAAACTCAATCACTGTTATCATAATTTGAAACACTTGAGGTTTTGGTAAAACAGTTTGGTAGAAAAAGATAACGACTCACTTTGCTAATTTAGATAATACTACTGCTTTCTAGTGACTTCCTGGTTATAATCTATTAAAAATTAAACAATGCACACGTGTTAGTAAGATAACCCAATTTACATTAGCTATACCCCCGAGACAGAACTCCAACGACTGAGTCAGGCATAGCCTTGACATGCGTTACGGAGCCCTAGATCAATCGGGTAGAGTAACTAATACGTAACCGAGGGTTATAATACTTACAACGAGGCAGAGCTTCGCTTTTTAGGGGTACAATATCGAGCAACACTATTGCTATTATAGGGGCAGAGATACAGAAAAGAAATGAGCGAATGAAACTGAGGCCAGAGGCCTCCTTATATAGTCTGATCGATGGTCGGCTCTCGCCCCACGACGCCCCCCTCTGTTTCCTTCGCGGCCCGTGAGCGACATAGGGTAGGTTCTAGCTTGGCTGAGTCGAGGGGTAGGCTTGACACGAGACAGGGATACGTGGCGCATCCGGGTGCAGCCTGGTGTCATTGAGTCGCGGATCGCGACAGGCTTGCTTGACCTGGTCGCGCCCCGTGAGAGCCTCAGATATTTGTTTTCGCTTGATTTTTAATAATATAAAGGTATATTAGGGTTATTTTTCGTATACGGGTATATTATAAGCAGTTTAGGGCATGTTAAGGGTTTTAGGAGAGTTGTTATAGAATCGCTCAAAATAGACACTGATTCATTCATATTCATATTTACCTTATACATACAAAAAAGTAACTGCTCCGTTTATGTCACACCGATTCCTATTCTAACCGTAACACCGATTTAGTCAATTACCATAATATCCATAATAAAATGCCTAACTATATAACTTTAGAAAAAGTAACTTAGGGTACCTTTGGCTAATTTAATAGTTGTGTTTCTTCACGTCACACCCCTTGAATTAATAAACAGTTGTTATGCTAATCGTCACCCCCAATATGTCCCAGTATACACACCCCTTAAATATAATACCCCTTAATTAATTAGCAACTTAAGGCATGTACCTTTTCATTTAAAAGGTGCGCCTGTTAAAAAGATGAAAATATAAGCGGGTGACGAGGTGTTATGAAGCGATGTACTTAATAATTACGGTGTGACGAAACGGTGTACCAAAATTCTCCGGTGTGCACTAATTTTTTTTGAACGAAAAATTTGGATCACTGACGGACCACTAATTTATTAACCATTTTGCAAAGCAGTGTGACTTTTTGCATGGATTAGTGTTACACGTGTAATATTAATTCACCACATATTTTTAACCGTCAGTCACTCCCAACTAATACATGCATCAAATAACAAAGTGAATACTCGATCCCCTGTTTTCGCAAATAAGTTGCAGACACGAATTGGAAGAGAAAGCAATAACAAGTGATTATAGACTTGATTGCCATCCTCAAACCAATCATAAAGGATAGTTGATTAAAAGTCCCAGAACTGTTTAAAAACGTAATCGGAGAAAACATGTCTTTTGGCGAGAAATTCCGTCGACTCACAAAACGAAACAGTGAATCACGAATTCACAAATTTACGGTTCAATCCAATCCCTCAAACGTCGTTAAACACCGAATCTGGTTTTGAACCCAGAAATCCGTTTTAGAAATCAAATCAAACCAAATTTGTTCAAGTCTTCCGATTCAAACAACAATGAAATGCGTTGATTTTAAAAACAAAGGTATTAAAATTTGTTTTCAACAGATCAGAAGAGATGATTTGAATTTTAAGGGCAAAATTTTTGGTGAATTTGACTTTCTGAAAGTCAACAAACGGGTTTAGAAGATGTGCCAAGGCAACGCTAAGCGGGTGAACAGAGAGATGTGTAGGACGGCGCTGCTATTAGAATTTGAACTTTATTTTTAGTATAATTTTATACATGTAACTTTGGCATACAAGTTTGATAGTAACTTTGGCAATAAATAGAGTTTTCATTCGTTGGTGTCATTAGTGTGATGTATGAGACGCGGGTTGGGCTTAGAGAATTTCGAGAGTGTTAATTTTCAAAAATTGTTTATATATATATATATATATATATATATATATAAATGAAATGGATTTGGGCCATGTGGCATGTGATTTTGGAGCTTTTTGATGATGTGGCAACCTATGGTGGAGGTATTTTGTGAGTTTGGGAGGGAATTGATAAGGCTATAGGGTGTGGTTATGACTCTCATGACCACCATGACCCTTCACATTAGTGTCATGTAATCCACCTCTAATCCACCATCCAAAACCACTACCCTAAGGGTGTGGTCATGACCCAAACCACTAGCCCCTTATTTACTTTAATTTATCTTTGTCTAAAGAAAAATGAAATGATTTGTTGAAAAATGGAAAGGAGGACCATGGTTGCCATGGTTTAATCCATGCAAACCATGGTGGATCAACCAAGGGGTGGTGTAGCCTTCCATTCATGTTCCTAGGTGGCAAATCATGTCCCAACCATGACCCCTACACCCTATAGCCTAATAGAACTCTAATTTACCCTTTGCCTCAAAATTGGAAGCGGGATCCGTATTGTTTCGGGTCGTAGAATTCGGTTTCCAAATAGACCCACCTACCTTATTTGGATCCAATAAATTAGGTCTCAATTATTGTTCTTTGTATCTCACCTATCGACATCCCAAATTTCTCTCTTTTTCTTTGTTCTACAACCTTTGAAGATCTCACTGGTTATACAAGATTTGTTCAAAATCAAAGGTAAATATACATAATCGAAGCTAAATCTGCTTTATTTATGTTATTCGATTATTTAGATAGTTGATTTTATAAAGATTTTTTCGAATGCTATTAACCTCTTATTTGTTCTGAATTTTGTAGATCTGATCATAAAATTCAAGGTATGTTGTTTTAGTTTGTTGTTTATCTACTGTGCATCTTTGATCTAAGCGTTGAACATTTATATATATATATATATATATATAGGACAATGCTAGACAGAAAACCCTATTTACATAGAAAACTCTGGAAACTCAAATCTCCACCCATTTTTACCCAACCTCCCGACATTTTTTTTTTTTGAAAAAAATAACACATGTAATATACATGTTTTTAAAGTGTTTTGGGCCAAAAAAAACAAAAAAGCGCCGAAGGGATTTTAAAAAAAAAATAAACAAATTTCAGTGCCTAACATGTGTTAGGCACAAAAGACATAAAATGCTGAATTTTTTTTTTTTTTAAAACATCCCTTCGGCGCTTTTTTGATTTTTTTGGCCCAAAACTCTTAAAAACATGTATATTACATGTGTTAATTTTTTCAAAAAAAAAAATGTCGGGAGGTTGGGTTTTCTAGGGTTTTCTATATAGATAGGGTTTTCTATATAGCCCTACCCTATATATATATATATATATATATTTCGAACAATATCAAGATCGGAGGTTTTGTTATCATCATTTACATTCTCTGATTTATGTAGTGTCTATTAACGTTAATCATATCTTGGGCATTTATCAAACTTACTGATTTTGGTTTATTTTGATTTTCATGTGAATCCCTAAATCTTGGATCGACTAAAAACTCCGATCACTGAACAAACAACAGAGGTTAGTTGAATGTTATAGTGTTTTTCTCTTTTTTAAGTTTGTAATATTTGATTTTATCCTTTCTGTTCGGTATTTTTTTCAAAAATTAATAATATATGTTCTTAATGATTTATGGTTTGTTTTTCTCATGGTGAACCGTCAATCTTTTGTGATAATCGGACTCGGACTGTTCGTCGACCAAAACAGGTTTGTTCAATTTTCTTGGTGTTGTTTGTTTATTTTTCTATTTAGTTATTTGTTAATTCTTTAAGGATATCTTTAATTTCTTTTTAAAAAAAAATTTGTTTCTATAAACAGATTACTGTTTTTAAGTTTATTTTTTTGTATTCGGAATTATAATTCGGTTTCTGTAAATAGACATTATTTCTATAAATAGATTACCGTTATATTTTTTTTTAAAACATTGCTTACTTCCTTTGCAGTTATGGATCCTAAAAACAACGCTCCTTCGTTTTTAAAGTTGATTGATGACTATGATCCTATATTTTTGGTATGTTTCTTTAGTTTTCATTTTTTTCAACAGGCAATAAGTTATTTCAACTTATATGTTTTATTTTCATCTTAAATATCTTTTTTGATTTCATCATTATTTTAATTTCAACATTATTTTAATTTCTTGCAGCATCTATATTGGAGGTTAGACTTTCCTAATAAGTTTGCTTGATTTACGGGAAATTGGTACCACGTCGGTTGGTTTTGCTTGGCAAGGTTAGACTTTCCTAATAAGTTTACTTAATTTACGGGATTGGATGCTAGTGATTTGATTTTCAAATTTTAAATTTTGAAGTCAATTATTATTATTTTTTTTTCGCTTAAAATTTTATTTGTTTAAGTGGTTTACATTGAGATAGTTGGTAAACGGGCAACAAGCTGCGCCGCTACCCCTTTTTGAATAGCAAAACTAAGCCTTTTAAAAACTACGTCCATAGATCTCGGGGTCATAACATTACTATGCATGACCCTTTGAACTCGACTAAGTAGGTTCACAGCCTCTGGCGCCAGAAAACCAAAAGTATCAAAGGCAAATGGGATAAACACGTGCTGGTTGTCAAGGCACGCTTTCTCATGCTTGATCACTTTACCCGAAGCAGCCTTTAAAGCAGCCTGGCCCACTGTGAAAGCACTACTCCCTAAGCCCACAAGCGGGGAAACCCCTGTTAGATCCACACAGGCGTGTTTTCCTCCTACCCATCCAAAGACCAGAATGTCAGCTGGTCGAAGGGTAGATCTCCCTTCCAACGGGTCTGTTAAGAAGTTAACGGGTGCCTCTTTCATTATTGTAAATCTTCCATTTTTTGTTGTTCAAGATGTTTAATTCGGTTAGAATTAAAATGGTTTGCAAATAAAAGGTTTGGAGTTTAGGTTTTCAGTTTAGATCTACGTTAATTAAAAGATTCTACCTTTTTTTTGCAATAGGTGTTTTGCTTTCTTTAAAGTAAATCCTTCAGTTAAGGTATCACTTGGATATAAATCCTTCATCTAATTTTTTTTATCTTTTTTGAAAGCAAATGGGATGATGTAACTAGACTTTTGTTACTTTCTTTTGTATCAGTCAGGTATTTTTTTTATTTGTTTATTATTTTTTTATTCTTTTTTGCAAGTGAACACGACCAGAGGCAAACTAATAGTGTTTCAGTAAGCTTATAAATTTTTCATAGAGAAGAAACGAAGGGAGAAGCATTCTTAGAGGTATGCTTATGAACACCGTTTGATTCTTGGTCATATGTATCACTCTTGGTTTTAGGACACTTCTGATATCATCTCAAGAAAAGACAAACGGTATATATTCAAACAATATTCAATTATAAAAACATTATTGAAGAATTTATAATGTTAATAAACAATGTGTTTTTTCAGCATTTGGTTGGCATTTGGTGCATAAATATTGATTATTATTATTATTAATAATTTTTTACTTAATGGTGTGGGTAGGGTGATTTACTAATCAAGTGGTGGCTCAAGTGGATGATTCTGCCATGTTTGCTGGGTACGTGTCAAGATTTCTAGGTAGTTTAATATATTGTTTCATTCGAGTTATAAAGCGAAAGGTATGGTTTATTAGGTGTATTTTGAGTTTTGATCTTTTTCCTACTTTATTCAATTGGATATTTTAAACTTTGCTATCTGAGCTTTATTTGGACTCAGTGACTTGAGATTTTGGGATTTTAGGTCCGCTTGGTTACTTGGGAGATTACATTTGAGCTTTTGGTGAAATATGGTTTAAATCAAGATGATAGAACCTACCATAAAGATAAAAAAAATATATAAATACCTCTTCGCGTATGTGATGCGTGCGTTTTCACCTTTGGTCTCCGTCTCTCCCCTCGGTTCCAAGGTCCCTATTTCAGTATGCAGTTTTCTGATCTGATGGGAGGTGCAATTACCGACCAGATCGACTGTCCATGTAAGCATTTTCCATCTTGGCTCGTTAACTCCATCTGATCTGAAATTTTAGGATTTTGGTGATGTTTAACGATTCAATGTATTGTTTCTTTGCTCTTTATTTGCCAAGTTTGATTCATGTTTTGAGGATTTTGTGTTTTGATAGCTGCTGACAGCATACATTGATCTATTTCAGGTATGGGAATGGATCATAACATGTTGAGAGTTCGTCTTTGTGAAGCAGGATTTGATTAAAAATCGATTAAACAAAGGGATAATGGTTCATTAATCGCTCATATTGCTAAACTTGAAGCTCAGGTTGTTATTCTTTTCCACGTTGTTGACAACTGTATGGTTTTGTTAATTGGATTCAGTTGTTAGGACTGATGATCAATTTTTTTACTTGCTAAAGATTTTATTTTTAAGCAACATACTGACTAATTAGCTCCTAAAAATGTTGACCGGAGGTGGAGATGGTCAAATGAATGATTTACTTTGGTGGTATTATTATTGGAACTGCGATTGGTTTAAACGTGGTAAATGGAATTAGTTGAGCCAGTCCTCAGAGTGTTGTCATAACCGAAAGGTAACCTCAAACAGGTACGTTTTATAATTTTTTATGATATTTTTTAGTTGTGAATGTTTCAAATTATGAAGAAATTGTTCGGTAGAATTTTTTGATTTACTTCAAATGCTACTCAATTAAGAGCATTAAAAGTCTGACCCAAATTAACCAGACCAACTAATTTTGTTTTTTTTTTTTTTTTTTTTTTGCTTGCAGATTACTTATAAGGTTGTGAAGATCGTGTGATTTTGGAATAAGAAGTCCGGGCTGATATTCGTTTCGTTTGAGTCTCTCGACTGCGGCTTCTTCTGAGGTTTGTTTCGATTGTAATGGGTACATGCTAATGACGAATTTATGATAAAATTGTTAGGGTTCTATGATGTTTGGTTGAGCGTTTGGATTTGGGTGCACAAATATTTTTATCAAGAAGATTTTACCGTTTTATACCTTCATGGTGTCCCTTTGTTAAGGATATTTTATGTAGTATGATATTTTAGAATAAAAAAGAAATTACAAACAACAAATAGTGGTTGGATGCAACTTGGTCGATTTCATTTGGGTTTGATTAAGTTTTTGTCTTGACCTACTTCAGTGGTATTCATTCTTGATTTATGTCTGAGTTTCTTTATTTGTTTAGAAAATCTTAATCTTTTTCATGAAACAAATTGATAAGGTTCTACTAAATCCAAACATGTATTTTTTGGTTGATATTTTTTTGTTGTAGCTGATGTGGGTGGGGCAAGGTTCCGCGGCTTGGCTGTAACTCCGTCGTTCCACCGCGTCAAGAGGTAGTCGTTTTCACGTGGTCACGGATTTGCAAATGAGTGGGATTTGCCATCTCCGGCGTTAGTTGCAGATCCGTCACACACGTACATACACTACGTTTCTCTCAGTTATACTGATCTTAATCGCCGTCTCCCTGTTATTTTGCTCTTAATCGCAAAGGTATGTTTAGAACCATTAAACCTTTTCTGTTACTTTGGATATTTAGATTTTTGATGTGGGCATGAATGTGTACATTATGTAGGTAGCTCCAATCGATGAGTAGCAGGCCAAAATAATCTTTGCAAGTCTCCTTTTCCTCAACAGATTTAGTATATTATAGATTTGCTTATGTTCTATCAATGGTTCGGCTAAAAAAATAAAAGTTGCTAATTTCTACACATTTAGCAGGTCAATCAATGTTTTATTTTATGGTTCCAATTTAGAAGATTAGCTAGAAATGATGGGCCAACAGTTGCTTAATGTGTATTCATATGCTTTTAGTGCCCTTAATTATCTTATTTTAACAAAATTAAATTTAGGGGTAAGTGATGTTAGTTAATTATAAAATTAAATTTAGGGGTTGCTTTAGGGCTCTTACGTTTGTGAGGTACCTTACTTTTTTTGCTTAGTTATTTCGGATACATGTTCAGTATATAGTTGAAAATGTGGCATCACGATTAGTGACTTTATTACATTTTTTTTTCATTGTTGTCCTACTTACATACAATTTCAGTTGTATTTTCTTTGCTGAAATAGTAATCATGGTGATAGTGCAATTAGATGTTGAACTGTTGGAGCCACTTCTAATCCTCTGCGCATGCAACCTTCAACTTTTTATTTTTTTATTTATAGTTGTTTATTTACAGGTGATTAATGCAAAACGATTTGTTGGATTAATTGAATCTTTTTTTGTTTTTGAATGTTGATATTGTTTGTTCTTATGCAGATTATGATCGAGAACTGAGCGAATCACAATCTTAGATAGATCTTAAATTAAATGTCTACATAAGAAAAAAATTATTGAAAACTATAACTTTAATGTCATTGTGGGTTTTTACTGGTTAATGGCCTTCGAAGTTGCTCAACTGCTCATTTAATTAGTTGATGGTTGCATAGGTGTTCACGTGTTGAATACATTATTTGATTTATATACTTCATATTATAGATGGAATGGATTATATTGAATTTAGATTGTTAACTTATATAGTCACCAATTATCTTACCTCCCAACAGATTCTCATGTATTTTCCATTGAGTAATGTATATTAATGTTTCGCGGATTTTTTTTAACGAACTGATCCATCTGGGTTGGATTTGTAGTTTACTTTTTTCCATGTTTATATATTAGTGTTAGTTGGTTTTGTTTTTTGTTGTAGCTGATGTAGGTGTCATTGTATCATAATATAAGAATCCAAACATGTATTTTTTTGGTTGATGTTTTTTGTTGTAGCTGATGTGGGTGGGCAAGGTTGGGAATAGGTATGAGTTGGGTCAAAACAGTTTGATTTAGAGTGTAGAGTGACAGTGAGGTATTGTCTATACGTGTAAACAAATTTTTAAAAAATAACCCGTTATACTAAAAAAATATATATGATTAATATACATTCTTGCTTTTGTATGTTTTTATGGCTCTTTACAACAAGAAAAAGTTTAAGAAATCGAATTAAAAATTTATGGTGGAGAAAATGGAAAGATGATACTTTAGATGTTAAAAGTGTTATTTTTATAGTTTTATTTGTTGTAAATTAAATTTTCCTACCCGGAAAATTTCCGGGTTATAACCTAGTATTTTTATAAGTAAAATCCTTTATTTTGGTGTTGTAGGCCAGGGCTAAGAAAATAGGAAAGTAATGTTTTGCAAAAAAGCAAGATTTTTTGCATTTCATATAGTGATAATAAAACATTGATAATACGATACCGCTGCAACGCGCGGGTTAGCGTCAACTCGTTATGTATATTATATAACAGCAAAAAAATATATTGGAAAATAATATGTACACGTACTTGTTTCGAGATTTCAAGCAACTGAATTGCAATCATTCCCAACTATTTCTTGGCTCCGCGGTCAAAAATAGCGGTAGAATCTTGTACCCTGATAGGTATCCTAAAACTACATGCACACAAGTAATTTAATAAATAAATACAATGTAGATATGTACCCTATTATAATATAATCACAAATATGATAAAATTAAAAAAAAACTACAACTTACAATGGAGTCGCACTAACAACCTCTTTAGGACAGTCGGAATTTGTGCAAACCAAAACCTGTTTAAACTTTGTTTCCTCATCACCATCTTCCGACTCCTCAATTACCAAAGTTGTTTCAACGTTTTGATTAAACTCTTCACATCCTAGGTAATACCAGTCATCCTTCTCATCAACACCCTTCACCGTACCAATAACTATTACCTCACAAGGCTAAAATTCGAATTATCGATATATTGTTTATAAATCTTAAAAATTGAACCAATTTTTGATGTTAATAAATATCGGTAAAATAAGACATATACCTCAGATAATAAAGTAAGATCACGAAAATTTGTAAACTGCTGTTTTTTTTAAACATCAGCAATACTTATGCTACCAGATGATCTAATTGATGGTTGAACAGAGATGATGCTTTAGATATGTTTTCAACATACCTGTTTACATAAATAAAAAACCGTCTTAAAGGAACGAATCTCCTCTATGTTAGCATTGATAAAAAGCCTTGTGATGTAAAAAGCATTAGAAAGCGTTGTCTTTCCTGTATCAGCAAGTTAAATTCCAATGTGTGTGTTTTTACCACCATCTTTCTTTCTTGATAAAGCTCCTGATTTTTTCAATTTCTCATAAAACAAAAAGAACCCATTTGCATAAAGTTAATAGCCATTATTATGTCTTGGTTCAATGACCATAAAACAAAAGGAACCCATTTGCAGAAGGTTAATAGCCATTATTATGTCTTGGTTCAATGAAGCCTTGCTAAATTAAAATTTTATGCAAAAAGTTATACAGTTTCCCTATTTCTAAAGGATAAAAATTACAATATAATTAAAAACCAACTTAATAACTATATGATTCATCTGATTAGGTGACTACTTCATTGCATTAGTATAACTTTCAAACATGTGTAACGAACAGTTCGGACCATAACAGTAGAAAGAGTCATACTCACTCAAGATGTTAAAATCACATAAATAAATAAAGAAAAAGTACTCAAACTGATTAATCAGATTACTCTAATTTACCTTAAAATATATAAACCCTTTCCAACAAAGAGGTCTATGTAGGTTGTGTTAGGCTGATTGGGAGCAATCACCAGCTACAAACATAAGATTATGTTAGTTTCACATTGATTAATCAGATTACTCTAATTTGCCTTAAAATGTATGAACCCTTTCCCTTTTTTCATTTAGCATAAACTCGAATATATACAAAACTAAGAGTTGTTTTTCAAAATATTAAAACTGTGGAAAAGAACATAAAGAAGTTAAAGCAATTTGAATCATCAGATTGGTATATAACTCACATCAACTAAAGAATTAATCAAATTTATGTCTATCAAAACCACAATAAGAATATTTTCATAAGCTATCTGTGTCAAAATCACATCCTCAAATGCCAATTCAAAAGTTTACTTCAAACCACATGTCTGAGATACACATTCTTTTGCTAAATCAAGGAATCTAATAATCATACATAAAATGAATGACTTAACACAAAATTAAATACAAATCAAGAAAATAGAAACAACAGACAAAAAAACATCAAACTTGTAAATTAAAGCCGATAAAATTGAATGATAATATGGTATTCAAGTTATTTCTCTCAACTAGGGGTGTGCAATAACTGAACCGTTAACCGAAACCGAACCGAAAACCGACAAAACCGAACCGAAACCGAATTAACCGAAAGTCGGTTAACAGATATTTTTTTTACCATCGGTTAACCGAAATTAACCGAACCGAACCAAATAATTTATTTTTTCATATATTTCTAGCTTTTATACCTCTATTTCATGTATTTCATGTTTTATACTTTCTTTTCATGTAAAAATACCTCTATTTCATTTATTTATACCTTCATTTCATTTATTTATACCTCCATTTTATGTATTTAAACATCTATTCATGCATTTATACCTTCATTTCATTTATTTATACATCTATTTCATTTATTTATACATCCATTTCATGTATTTATACATCTATTTCATGTATTTATACCTCCATTATATGTATTTTTAAGCAAAAAATTTAGCCCTTGTTTGAATTGGTTATTAACCGAAAATTAACCGAACCGAAAACCGACAAATTAAACGAATTAACCGAACCGATTAACCGATGACTTCGGTTACGGTTACAGATAATGCTAATAACCGAACCGAACCGTGCACACCCCTACTCAACCCTATCCGTCTTAGCATTCGAATAATAATTTTGTGGTTTAAACAAAACAAAAACCCTTGATACCAAAATGAATTGGAATTTTTTTTGTCAAATTGCCCTAATCAAGAACAAATTTTACCTATCATCTGGAATACGTAGAATGAACATGAAAAAAATTTGAACGTACCTTTTTCTTGAAGATACGAAAAGTATGCGGTGGAATTGAAACAGGCGAAAGGAAAGAAACAAATGAAGAGAATGCTAATTTGTCATCAGAGATGGATCTCTAGATCGTCGCAGAGGAAAACGGTTGAACCGTTTAGGGTTTGAAAGGAGAGATTTTGTCATCGTCATCCTCATCACCACGAGCCTGTGATTTACTATCCTCCTAGAAAAGTATACATCATCTTCATTGTCACACCCCAAGCGATGGCGGAAACATCGGGAGGCGGCACTGAGCGAAACAGATTGTTCAAGAGAATCCACAACAACTATTAAATTACCAAATCCTTAAATAGTGTTTGCGTTGTGTGTCGATTGTGTTTTGAATAAGTAACGTATGTAACACCCAAAAGTGTTTAAAGCAAAAAAGGGATCGAGTATACTCACAGATTGTGTTTAACAAGTAAACACTCTCTTGGATTGAAGGGAGCGCTGAGAGAGATTAGCCTGAAAAGTTAACGATAGCATAAGCGAAGAACGGCGCGTAAAACGGTGCAAGAACCAAGTGTCGAGTAGCAATCCGATCGGGTGGCAATCCGATAGGATGGCCATTCGATCGGATGTCAATCCGGTCGGATGGTCATCCGGTCGGATGACCACTCGGTCGGGTTGACACTCGTCTGGTGAAGATGTGTTTGTGTATGATGGTCTGTCTTTTGAAGTTTTCGTTGTAGTATTTTAAAAACAAAGAAGTATCCCTACCTTTCAGGTCGCTCGATCGGAAGGCGGTTCGATCGGATGACGATCCGATCGGTGAGACATTTCTCAGAGAACAAGTTAACAGCAGTGTTGCCATCCAATCGGATGGTCTACCGATCGGGTGGCAGCCCGTTAGAACTGGTAACGCATTGAATCATGTTGAACAGTTTTAAGTGTTAAATCCAAAAGTGCTATCCGATCGGATAGCCGTTCGATCGGGTGGCAATCCGATCGGATGGCAATCCGATCAGACGGCACTCCGTCCCAACGACCTGATCGTGTTGGCACTTGATTATTTTGAAAGTTCTGCGATTGACTGAGACGGCACGACAACGTGTTAAACAACAGAAACCTCATCATGACCCGAGTCGTCTGGTCGGACGTGAATCACCCCAACCCGATCAGCTAACTGTTCGTGACGGTGGTTTCATGTTCAACTCGAAATCATTATCTCCTGTGTAGAACCCAGATCTTGAACCAATACATCACTAAGAAAGAGTAGAAGATCAGGATAAGCTCCGGTTCTATCGGTTTTGAGTGCGTTGAGTATAAAAGAGTTGAAAGAAAGTTGGAAAACTATCTTTCAATCCTTTCCACCTCGAAAATGTTCAGATCTATGCGAGATCCTTGTTTATCATGTGGAAATCATTCAGATCTAAGTTGTTCTTGGTGGAATGAAGCCAAAACTTGAAGTTCCTAAGAACTTCATGATGACATCGCCCTCGAACACCTCGAATCTAGTGATTTCACGGTTAGAAGTTAAGATTCAAAGGTGAAAAAGATGAAAAAATACGTGTAGATCATAGAAGTACAAGGTTTAGGTTGAAAACTTACAAGAATCGCGATAAATCGAGAGAAAGAAGGGCTGAAGCGAGCTGGTCGAGTGGGAGTGCTGTCACATCAAATAATGTAACAGGTGAGGGTATTTATAGTGTTACCCAAAAAGGAAAGTGCAGGAGGTCGAGTGGGTCACCGATCGGATGGCTGTCCGATCGGATGGTAATCCGATAGGACGGCAATCCGATAGGACGGCAATCCGATCGGGTGGCCCATCCGATCGAGTAGTCACTCTATCGAGTGGCTCCGACGACTGAGTTTTGGCGTTTCGTTTCGCACGTTGGGTTTTGCAATGAGTTTCGAGCGAGTGTTGTGATAGTATTACCCATTAGTTACACAAATAACCTAACTACTATATCTAACATACAATCATCCTAAATAGATTGCGTTTAGTGTTTGCGATTAAGGTGCGGTTGCGATAAAGTTGCGATTGCGTTTCGATTAATCCCCACAACAACAGTAAATAAACATGCGCAAGTAACTCATAAGTAGTACACATGCGTAAAAGAATATCTAGAATGCATAATTCGAGTTGCGAATGCGATTGCGAAGCGATAAAGCGATAAATCACGCGATCACATCGATTAAACCTCGATTACTAATAGATACTCCACATAATACAACTAAGGAAAATAAAAATAATGATTATCTACAAGTCAGAGAAGTCAAAACGGTAGTTGAGCAAGGAGTGACAGATCGCAATTAGCAATCTTTTCTTCCTTTGACTTCAATCTTGACTTTGACTTTGACTTTCGAAACATGGGGTGTTACAGCCTCCCCTACTTAAGGGAATTTCGTCCCAAAATTAGGCCTTGGCCGTAACAAACAGCTGCGAGAACTTCGCCTTCATGTCGCTTTCGAGTTCCCAGGTGAACTCTGCGCCGCGTTTGCCTTCCCAGCGAACCTTCACAATGGGAATGCGTGAGCGCCTGAGCTTCTTGGTTTCTCGGTCCACGATTTCGACAGGCTTTTTCCACGAAGTGTAATGTTTCGTCCACTTGAAGATCCTCAAGTGGAACTTGTAAATCATGCTCAGCCAGACACTTCCTGAGGTTCGAAACGTGGAAAGTCGGATGGACGTTGCTAAGTTCCTCCGGTAGTTTGAGTCTGTAGGCCACTTTCCCAATTCTTTTCAGAATTTTAAAGGGTCCAATATATCGAGGCACGAGCTTTCCTTTCTTGCCGAATCTGACTACACCCTTCCAAGGTGATACCTTTAGGAGTACGTAGTCGCCAACGTCAAATTCAAGGGGCTTGTGTCGTCTATCGGCGTAACTTTTCTGATGACTCCGAGCTTTCAGCAGAATGTCTCGAATTTGGAGGATTTTGTCAGTCGTTTCTTGCAACAGCTCAGGACCGGTTAATTGCGAGTCTCCGATCTCGTGCCATACAATAGGTGATCGATATCTTCTTCCATATAATGCCTCAAATGGTGCCATTTGGATGCTGGAATGATAACTGTTATTGTACGAGAATTCGACTAAAGGTAAGTATGCATCCCAATTACCACCGAAATCTATGACACACAAGCGAAGCATGTCTTCAAGGGTGCGAATCGTTCTCTCAGTCTGACCGTCGGTTTGGGGATGGAAAGCGGTACTTAGATTAAGAGTAGTACCGAGAGCATATTGAAACGTTTCCCAAAGACGCGAGGTAAACCGACCATTGCGGTCAGATATGAAGTTGCGAGGCGTCCCATGTCGACAAATGATCTCATCGGTGTAGATTCGGGCTAATTTTTCTACCTTATAGTCTTCTCGTGTCGGCAGAAAATGAGCGGATTTAGTCAAACGGTCGACGACAACCCAGATGCTGTCGTGACTTGATGGCGTGCGCGGAAGTTTCGTTATAAAGTCCATAACTATACTCTCCCATTTCCACATAGGGATCTCGGGTTGGACAAGTAAGCTAGAGGGTCTTTGATGTTTGGTCTTAACTTTCGAGCAAGTCAGCCACTTTGAAACGTAGATAGCGATATCCTTCTTCATTCCAGGCCACCAGTACTTGTAGCGAAGGTCCTGGTACATTTTGTCGGCACCTGGATGAATAGAATATCGGGATTTGTGGGCTTCGTCCATCAGAATCTGTCGTAACTCGGTCCGTTTAGGGATCCAGATTCGGTCCAAATAATGGAATATCCCATTCGACTTATTTACTAGCTGGGCTCCATCGTTGAGAATCCTTTCCTTCTTCAAAGTGCGTTCGGTGAAACAAGCATGATGGGCTTCGCGGATGAGAGCTTCGAGATTATGCTGGGCTTGGATATTACGGGCGCTATGCAAATAGCTCCGTCTGCTGAGAGCGTCGGCAACGACATTTGCCTTTCCTGGATGATTACGGATATCGTAGTCGTAATCGTTGAGTGGTTCTACCCACCGGCGTTGACGCATATTTAGTTCTTTCTGGTCAAAGATGTGTTGTAGGCTCCTATGATCGGTGAAGATCGTACACTTGGTACCATACAGGTAGTGTCGCCAAATCTTTAACGCAAAAATAACTGCGTCAAGCTCGAGATCGTGTGTGGTGTAGTTCTTCTCGTGGATCTTGATCTGTCGGGAGGCGTAAGCGATAACCTTATCTCATTGCATGAGAACACAACCAAGGCCAAGGTTAGAAGCATCGCAGTAGACTACGAAGTTGTCGTCTCCGTTGGGAAGCGAGAGTACGGGAGCATTGCAAAGCATTGCTTTAAGCGTTTGAAAGGCAGTCTCTAGTTGGGTTCCCCAAACAAAAGGCTTGTCTTTATGCGTGAGAGAGGTAAGCGGCACTGCAAGATACATACAATTACTAAGTTAAAATCATAACAAAATTTTATAGAAAAACTTTTAAATATTATTTCATACTGGGTAACTATCAAAACAACTGAAAAATAAAAACACAATAAGGTTTATTTGTAAATTTATTTATTTACTTACTGAATCAGGTTTCTGGCTTATATTTAATAAGGATGCTAAAACTTGAATCAAAATATTTAAAGATTTGTATTTACTGCTATAGTGGTTAGCATATAAAGATCTGCCCATACCGTATACAGTTAACTAGATAATAAAACATATAATCAGTTAATAAAACATGTTTTCACAGAATAGCAATTAAATTTCCTAAGTATCTCTCAATTATTTTAATAGGCTAAAATCAATAGTAAGCTTAAATCAGTGGCTCTGATACCACCTTTTCCTGTCACGGCCCTTGGCCCCGGTTTGACCTGGTCCAGAGCCGCGAGGCAGGAAATCCGATGGTATCTGATTAAATGACAGCGGAAGTCTTTTTAAACAGGATCGATTATTATTAAAACTGCTCGTTTATATATAATATAGGGATAAATCCCAAAATTTTACAATAAAATGATTTCACTGGGAAATCTTTATTTCTCAAAACATGCTTCTTTATTTATTTTACAAAACATGTTTCTTTATTTTATACTAAGCCACTTCCTTGAGCTTGTAGTGCTATATGGCACTTTTCCTGAATCATAACAGATCACCTGAAACATGTTTGAAAAAGGTTTTGTCAGCGGGAAATACTGAGTGAATCATTCTATTTTGCATAATGATGCATAGTTATTAATTACAGCATAAGAGCGATTACAATGGCTTCTATCTTATTTTTATCTGGCGTTCTGTCACAATGGTGACGATGGTCATATCACTATTAGATCAATGAACCTAAATAGTGATGATTATCCCTGTAGGTCAATGAACCTAACAGTGATTATCCCGAGTAGGTCAATGAACCTAACTGGGAGAAATTAGTAATGTGCACAATACCCCACTAACCAGTAATTCAAGATATCCATGACTTAGTCCCTGTAATTATAACCTTGAAAATAATTTGAGGTATTGTAAAATAGTTGATAAAAAGAGAATGACTCACATTGTAGATTTAACGAGCAGAGTATAAGCCTACTGATTAGCCTTGATTATCCTAATTTAAATAACAATACACACACAAACAGTTTAGTAACTAATACAGCAGTTACGACAATTCACGAGATTAAACCCTCACAACAATTTACAAGTGCAATACTTAACAATTCAGCGGATTCACAACGAATGACAGAGTATAGTCCGATTTCGAACAACACTCAAACATTCAAGTCGAAATCACGATGAATAACAAAGTATAAACTCAATTTGAGCGGCACTTAAACAATCGTTGGATAGTTATAATCGATCGGACGTTGAATCGTAATAGCGATCGAGTTATTACCCTGATTGTGGCGTCAATTTAGTGATTGTGTGTGTTAATTGTAGTAATCGGACCAAAAACTCAGAGAATATAACGAATTTTCTCGTCGAACATAAGCAGAATTTCAAGTGCCAACCTCTGCTATTTATACACGATTTTTGACCTCCCTTACGGACCGTAAGATTAAATCTGTTACGGTGCGTAAGGGTTGAAAATAGGTTATAGGGTAGCCACGGTTGGGTCTAGCTATGCTGACTTGACATATTCTATTTTTCAAAATTTGACAACGAATTATTGTAGATAATCGCTAACTAGGGTATATTCCCCTTGAGTTTTAGGGGCCCTGATCCTGATTCTGATTATTCTGAAATTTTTAGGGTTTGCTCAGAATCACTTGGGTTTCTTAATTAGGGTTTCCTATTGGTCAAATTAATTTAATAAATATGACTTTTGATGAGAGTTGTTACACGACCCATCCTTCTATTTAACGAAAAGGACCGGTGCGCCCCACGGAGAGGTGCTAGGGCAGATGAAGCCTTTATCAAGGAATTCCTGAAGCTGACTCGAGAGTTTGCGCATTTCGGACGAAGCGAGTCAATAAGGGGCTCTAGCAACAGGATTTGCTCCAGGAATGAGGTCGATACGAAAGTCGATATCACGACTTGGCGGTAAGCCGGGTAGCTCAACGGGAAAAACGTGAGGGAATTCACAAACAACAGGAACATATTTCGCCAACGTTTTTCCTTTCCTTTCCTCATCCGCTACTACATTGTTAGCCAAGAAAGTTATGTATTCCTTGCGGAGATACTTGCTAGCCTGGACACATGACATGAGTTTGAGGCCTTTCGAAGGAGTTTCACCGTACACACAAAGTTGATCACCATTAGCGAGCGAGAATCGAATCATCTTATTGAAACAAATAACTTCTGCATGGTTTTGACAAAGAAAGTCCATGCCTACTATGACGTCAAAACTACCGAGCTGCATCGGAATAAGGTCGATAAGGAAGATGTGGTTGTTGAGCTCAAGAGTACAAACACGAAGAACAGATTCCAGTGGCAACTTCAACATCGAACGTCGAGGGTAGATGGGCGCGCTTACGATTTAGGAGCCTTTCGAATTCAAACGACACAAAACAGTTATCGGCTCCAGTATCAAATAAACACGAAGCATAAATACCATTAACAAGGAACGTATCATTAACCACATTGTTATCGGCTTGAGATTGGCGGACATTGATGTTGAAAGTCCGAGCACGAACTGCTTGCTGCTGTTGCTGCTGCTGTTGCTGGGGCTGCTGCTGTTGTGGCTCTTGCTTCACCACTCGATTAGGGCACATGTTTGTGAAATGGTTGGGATCACCACACGCAAAGCAAACTCTAGCATTGATCGCGGGTGCCTGAGCCGCTTGTTGGCCTTGAGGAGCAGAAAGTAGAGCTTGTGGGGCAGTAGTTTAACCTTGAGTTGGAGCTGGGGTTTGACGTGGACCAGTACGGCAGTTGGCGGTGAAGTGGCCGTACATGTTGCAGTGCACACAGAATCTGCAAGCGATTCCCACTGGGTGGTGATAAGTACAAGTAGGGCAAGCCGGGTGAGGACCAGTGTACGCACGCTTAGCCAGTGGTGCATTGGTAACCGGGGCCGCTACTTGGCGGTGTTGGGGCTGCGATTGAGGTGGAATAGCTTGAAGTGGAGTGGCAGCGGTGACAGCAGTCACACCGCAATATTTCCACGTATTACCGGTGGGCCCAGTGGGGAGTATCGTGACGTAGTTGATATCATCATAGTCAAACAACACAATTTAATGCACAGCGGAAGCAAAAGATAAATTATATTACAACCGAATGAGAATATCAAAGTATTACAAACGGCATGCAAAAGATCCACAGGCGGATCAAATAAAAGAAAATTGTTCAACAGACTTTAGGCATCTAGAACTTGCAAGATTCCCTATTAACGCCCTGAGCTCCCAGCCAATTACGTACAGTACCTGTCACTTAACCTTTTTGGAAAATACGTTAGTTTACATGGGTAAATACAATTTAACTGACTCATTTTGAAAATATTTAAAAAAAATTGATTTGAATGCACAAGGCACAAAATTCTTTTATAACTTGGGACAATTTTATTAATAAAAATCTTGTATCCGATTTACATGTTTGTCCAACATTTAGGGCCGGTGATTCTACAAACCGATCAAGATTAATCGACACACCACAAATATAATCTCACAAGAAGACACCCTTACGAGTGAGTATATCTTTTACATACGCAACAGGAGGTGTTATGCCTACACCTTGTGCTTAAGTTGTGGCCATTCACTTTTTAAATGAGCCAAGGATATCCAGGACACGGTCATTAACCCCTAATGTTATTTGTTATCAAGCAATACAGATTAAAACGGGATTATGCAATTTAATCATCTCCGATTAAAAGGTTTCTACACCCGACCAAGCGGTATTTTTATAATACCGTATCCCAAGCCCGTATAAGGGAAAAAAAGTTAAAAGTATTTACCTGAGCTAGCAATGCAATTTATACTCAGCCGTATATTCTAATCAGCAAGCACAAGTACCTCTACTGGGGCTTTTAATCTGGAATGAAGGTTTTATTAACCTATTAAATTCTTAACGGGTCTTGTTTAAGTTGAAACTTAGACCGGTTAGTTTTAAGGAAGGGTTTACGGTTCAAAACGCAAGATTAAGCGCAGACCGGATTAGAATGTGATTTAGACCCGACAAGTTTGGAGACTTGTATAATATGGGTAAACTAAACACATTCTGGATTTTGAAATGAAAATGATAAGGTTTGACCCGTTTCAGTTAATTTATGCAAAGTAGTTACATAGACCGTAGCGAATGTGAAAGATGCATAACGGGTAACCAAAAGAGTTATGAACATGTTCCACAAGTTAATATGCCTTAATTATGTTATGATATCAGTAGGATATCTTCTATTATGCCCAAAACGAATTTAAGAACCAATTTATGCCCGTAGGGCTATTTTGATCATTTTAATGATTATAAAAGAGGTTCTTAATTATTTGAGGTTCTGGTCTAAAATGATCAGTAAGAATACTTATTTTAATAAGTTATATCAGTAGGCTATCTCACATATGTGAAATTTATCATTTTTGGCCAAACTATGCACCGTAGGGGCATTTTGGTCATTTTACATATGCTTTAAAGGTTACTTTTGGAAATCTAAGTTCAAAACTTTTATTTACTGATAAAGTATAAAAATTTATTCATAACATCAGTAGGTATCAAGCTTTAGGTGCCCAATATGGTTTTAACCCATACTATGCGCCTAAATCGCATAAAAGCCGGTATTTGACGATATTTGGGTTAATTAAAGAAATCTGAGATTTTGATCAGCTTTTACTGTTTAAAATAACTTATTTAACATATAAAATCAGTAGAAAAAGGTTTGGTATGTAAAGGATGAGTAAAAAATTTTTTATTGGCGAAAAGGGCATTATCGTCAATTACCGAGCCTATGCGATAACTCTACGTTATGATCATATTAAAATTTTATAAAAATTTACAAAAATCCCTAAATATTATATTATATCAGTAGGTAAAAGGTTTGATGGCAAAATTTGAGTTTAAATAGGCTTTATGCCGAAAATGCCATTTTATTACTAAAAAGCTTTCAATTTACGCTATTGCGCATAACTCCTATTTTAGACCACGGACTGATGTGAAATTTTATGGACATGTTTATAATTCAGTAATAAAGGTTTTAGTCCTTTCACATTTTCAAAAATCATGTTTTAATATTAAAAGGGCATAATAGTCAACTTTAAGGCATATAACGGAAGCATGCATATGAATTGAAATAATTAGGAACCAAGTTGCATAACCTCAGAGGGTTGTACTAACTTATAACCTGGTCCTAATGAAACTCTAAGACATGTCTAATCTAAACTAAATCGGGTCAGAACTGAAAGTCAAAGCAAAAGTCCACTTTTGCGACTTTCGGTTCCAAACCGATCCTAAACTTCAAATTGTTGGGTTGAACATGCTTAGACACGTTCTTACATTAATTACCAAGTTATACAAGTGTCAAAACAGGTTTCATGGCTTCTACTTTGTTAATTATGAATTTATTTTAAAAATAGTCTTCTGTTGACTTTTTATAATTATGTTTGACCCGACATTTGACCAAGTTAGGGTGATAATCAGTAGGTGCCCTCTTAGGGATTTATTACCTACATAATTACCAACTTATAGCTACTTCTAATTTGACTAATGACTGGACCATTAGTGATTAATCACTAAGTCAAACCTTAATTACGATAAGTTTTATTTTGGCCATTAAACTAATCAAAACTGAAATTAGGAGGTTAAGGACACTTACAAATGGTCCTTAGTACTGAAAAGAACTCCAAGGAAGTTCCAAATGCTCAGGATCCTCCAGAATTGAGGAGGTAGCAAGATGAGAATGAAATGGTGAGTTTGAACAAAGAAACCCACCACCTATTTATAGTTTTTGGAGGATCATAGGATGATGACAAGTGTTATGGAGGGAAAACAAGATCATAACAGGTGTATACCAGTTTTCCAAACCATCAAAGGGTCCATAGAATCAGATATGCGAGACAAAGAAGCAAAACCAAAGCTGGTTTTTGATTTTCTGTTACTGGGCATGGCTTACGGACCGCAAGGGTCCAGCCATACGGTCCGTAAGGACCAGGCCAGCTCACCAGAACTTTCAAAAGTTGACATATTTGGCCCCTTCACTTCCAAATGTCATTTCCGACACATCTAAGGCCCGTTAAACCATTTTTAAGGCTCTACGATGATACCTAAGCATAGGGAACTTGAAACATGCTCAAAAACATGCCGGATATTGGTTCGTTTGGTCGTATGGTCACGTTGTTCGGCTAATTACGACGAAACACGGACGGGACGCGAAAAACGATCCAAATTACGCGACAAACGGAATTTATCAAGCCAATCACTAAAATAAATTATTTTAATGATTACATAAATTTTTGGATGTCCGGATATATTCAGAACGTAAGATATGCGCGAAAATGCAAACTTATGCACTTTTTAACGCTTTTAGTCCCTGTTGATCAAATAAGTTTATTTTTGACACCAAACACCTCTAAGCCTATTTATAAGTTATGTAAAGGATATTTAGGGCATGTTTAACTTATGATCATATTCTGGAAGGTTCGATACGATACGAATCGGTATACTTTTGCAGTTTGACACAAATAGTCCCTTTAATGCGTAAACTTGCGCATATCATCGTTTAATAATATCGAAGCCTTATCCAACCCATATTAGGTATTTATGAGAGTATTATAACGAGTGTGCGCCCCTTTAGAGATAGGGGTGAGCAGCAAGCAGCCCCTTGTATAGGGTTCCAAATATCACAATGATTCGGGTTTGTTAAAAAGGTAATTCAGAAGTGTAATTAAACATATTGACACTTTTAACCCCTTATATTTGCAAAGTTGCGCGTAACGTCACTTTAAGGCATAAAAGCCTTGGACGGCCAACGATTGGCATTCCCGAGAGTATAATCAATTATCATGAAGCTCTCGGATTGTTAAAAGGTCACTTAGGGGTAAGAATTAACATGTTGACGCTTTTAACCCTTTATTGCGCAAACTTTCAATTAATTACGCAAACGGCTACACTTGATCAACAAGTGGCTCATTTGTGAATATAAAACCGTAAAAGGTTATTCAGAACTTATTTTAGGTATGTTAATACTTCCAGTTCTTTCATAATTAATGTTTTTCGATTTTTCGAAAAATTAGTCCCTTAAATTCAAGGTTTGACTTTATTAGGGTTTATTACACGTGTCAATACATTATTGGACATGATTTTACGAGGTGTTACATCCTCACCCCCTTAAAAGAAATATCAACCTCGAGATTTGCTAAAATGATGGAAGTACTTTTTGTCGCATAGCGGACTTAACTCTTATAGCATATCTGGGGCCTCTCCAAGCACCCAATTTTGACCTCTATAGGTACATGTATCCTTTTTGGAGCTCTTTAACCTGTCGATCCTCAATCGATACGGGTTTTCTCATCAAATCATAATTTTCATTAATCTGCATATCATTATGTGATAATGCGTCTCAACTTATCGATGATACATATTCTTAAATTACTAACGTGGGTCACATTGCGAGCTTCACTAAGCTCCTTATATAGGTTTTAGCTTATAGGCTATTGACCTTTGTTGCATTCGATTTCCCGAATGTTCCTATATATCTAGGGCTTAACTTACCCTGAGGAATTTAAAATTTAGCACACCCTTCTTAGGGCGATACCTTCCATTGAACCCTTTTCCTTATTAAGGACTTAAGAGGGTTGCGACTTTCATCAATCCTTGATTTTCTGCCGATTACTGGCAACTTTTAGATGATTACGAATTCGAATGATCATATTTGTTGTTTCCAATACAACTTTCAGATCCTGATAATTGGACTTACCAATCTATTGTTCTAACAATAGATGTTTAACATTCCATCTATACAGGGTCCCCAAAGGAGCAGCCTTGATACTTACATAACAACTGTTATAGAAAAGCTTATTTTATGGAGAGATGGTTATTCCAACCACTGCTTAAAACTAATCTTAAGGAATAGCTAATCCTTACAGCTAGTCGAATAAATCGACGATCCTGGGCAGCTGATGGTGATTCTTAATTGTTGCCTAAATAGGGTTGCGGTAATCAATGCATAAGCAAAATGAACCGTCTTTCTTATTTAACAATATCAGCTCTCTGAATATTGAGTTAGGCCATATGAACCTCTATCTTAAAACTCACTTAATCAGGGTTCCGATTCTTCCAATGATGGTACTAGTTATCATGGAGATTTCACAATAATGCAACCCTAAGCGGGATGTTAATCTTAACTCTACTTGCCTCTAAGGAGGTAAACAGGGTAATCTTTAGAGAAGATAATCAAGACACACGGAGATTACAGAGATTTTCCAAATCTCATGCTCCAGTTCATTCATCTATGCCTGAGTCAGATAAGTGGCACATTTATGATATGAGTCCACATATTTCTTAATCAGAGACACTTACTTGGACAATTCCATTCAGGATATCTTCTTTGAATACCATTAGTTGACTTTAGTACCATATGATTATTGGAATATCTTTGTGGTTCCATGCATTAAACATCCATACTGATCAGGCATGGAAGCAATCTATGGAACGTATTAAGATACACCAGCCCTCATATGGCGCTTTTTGTCATACCATTTGGTATTCTTAATCGATAGAGATCAAGAGATATCAACTACATATGTTGACGCACTTCATCTGGAGAGAGAGTACACTAGAATTTACGACTGAAGATCTCTGACAGGAACAGAAGAAATGGTTCCTATGATTTTGTCTGTAAGTTTTACCTTACGCTTAATATCTAGGGTTCTTATGGAAGATTCTAAAATCTTTCTATACTTATAGTTTATGAAGGATTTGTTGGTACCCGAACCAAAACAAAACTCTTAGCATTTATATCACTGATAAATGTTAAGGAATGTACCTGATGCCATTATTTATGAACTAGCTCAGGCATTTTAGGCGCTTTCATTCTTAGGCTTTCTATTCTTAGCCGCCTTTCCTTTGACAGACTTAGGGCATGTAGTCTTAGATGTGACAAGCCTCAATTTACATGTATTCCATACAATTAATTAGTGATAATGAAAGTGCTTGATGACTGTGCTGAATCATTTAATTGCTCTCTGATTTCTGTGTTATACTTACATGGGCGTGTTAACATACTAGTAGTATACAGAAAATTTACTAAATGGTCCTGAATATTTTCCTATGTGTTAGGAATTAATTGTGTTACAATATATATATATATATATATATATATATATATATATATATATATATATATAAGACGCCTTACGGAACAATTAAACAACTTAACGGAACAGTATCCGACCGAACAACCGGACATTACCCGGGACATCAAATATTTGTCAAATACATTGTTGTATTTATTTTTGGCTAGTCATGATCCCTGAACACCCTAACACCCGCTACATATCAAATAAATACCATGTGGAAGCTAACACTTAGAAATCTAACCAACCATTACACTTTAGTTGAAAAGTTACCTTAACCCCCCCCCCCCAACCGAATTCGGTCACCATAGGACCCACAAAATATCCCCCCATACTCCATATCTTGTTCAAAGATTTAATTCCATTATTTTAGTTGATTTGTTGCTTGTTAGTTTGGACAAGATATTAGAAATATCTTATATAAGCATGGCATAAGATTTCTACATTACTTCTCATCATCACCACCATACTTTCACTCCCCACCTCCTCCTTCTCGGCTCCCCTAAACTGCCAACATCACCACCACTCCACCACCCCATTCATCCATCTTCAAGTTCCATATAAGCTTCAAGGGTGATACAAGAAGGTTGCAACTTGTGGAAGCTTCAAAGGAGCTTGGTTTTAGTCTTGTTCATCATCATTTCTTAACATCTCCTTCACTAGATTTTCCCTAGCTTCAAGCTAGTAGTAAGTCTCTATTTAACCCTTGTTCATGTCTATTTGGTGTAGTTAAAAAGATGTAGTATGTTAAATCGACAAGAACACTAAAAGGGTTTAAACAAGATGATGAACATAAAAGTTACATGAAAGATTTACATGATGATATGTTGTAGTGAACATGCTGTTGATTGCTTGATGATTTACTTGCTGATATTGATGTTAAATGTCGTTATGGATCTCTAAACATGTTAACGGAATCAATCGAACACACTTTAGAATGTTAAAAAGCTGAAAACAGTTTGCTGTTTGGTGATTACAGCCAACTTCAGTTGGCTGTAACCGGACCCTAATAAAGCGAAAAATGTATTTTCTGAAGTCTAGATTTATGTACTATGAAATACGGTTCTAATGGAACCGGAATCGTAATTTTTGGACTCCGTTTACTATTTTTAAAGTGTTAATTTGTAACAGCAGCTTAAGCTGAATTTTGACAGCAATAAATGGGTGTCATGCTTTCAGTCATAACCTGAGTTTTTTGATGAATCGGACCATGAAATTTGTACAGTAGATGACAACCGATGCATTTATAATTACCCCACTGGAATTTCGTAAATCAGACACTCGATGAATTTTTAATAAATTGTTCCGTGGACTGTGGTCAGAAATATATAAATCTGAGTTCAGTTTGGAATATGAATTTTTATAAAATATTAGTAATAAACCGGACCCCGATATTTTTACACAATAAAATATGGAACGTTTAAGACATCCTGTAAAAATTTGGGAATTTTTGGAATAATTTAACTATTTTATTAAAATGTCTGAAAACAGCCGGTTTTGAATATAAATACTGAAATGACATAAGTTGTGACTCGCGTGTCTAAATGTCGAGTATGCTATCCGTGAATGATCTAACGTGTTATATGTGTTACGTGCATTATCGTATGTTTGTTTATGAGTGGGGAATGGATGGGAAGTTTATATGGGCATGAACCGTTAAAGTAATGCGTGCTATGTGATAGATACGTGTAGGAACTTTGTGCTTTATTTGAAAATCACTAAATGACTAACTGGTAAATCATACTAGGACGTGATCGACCGACCTTGACTGTTAACTACTTTTGAGAGTCAAACCGAGCAACCGAGGTGAGTTCACACTCCTAAGGCATGGGATTCCCGGTGGGTTGGGAATGGGATTGAATAACTACTCGTACAATCATTACTATTAAACTACTTTTCACCGTCCTCGGATTGAAGGGCACGTACGTAAAACCTACGTACACTCACACTCGATACGGTCCTTGGATCAAGAAGGGCACGTACAAACACGACTAGTCGACACATGGGAAGCCCCCACTAATCTTCGCACACATGTTTGGGAAACCGCGATACGGCCACTAATCATCGCACACATGTTTTGGAAACCGCGATCCGGCCACTAATCATCGCAAACATGTTTGGGAAACCGCAATACAGATAACTAAGATACTTGGTTTACGAAATAAACAAATGATTCACGAACACTATAACTAAACAACCAACTGTGAATTCACTCAACTTTGTTGTTGACTCGTTGTTACATGCCTTGCAGGTCGTTATGTATCTATGGAGCTTGCGTCGGAGTGGGAAGAGTCGTTGTGGGACATGGACAACTGTGTACCATGCTAAACATTTGAAACGTTTAAACTTATGATTTGGTTTTAAACTTTATGCTTCCGCTTGTAACTTAAACTATGTTTTGTTTAGACACCAATTGTATTGTGTTGGATTTTACAAACTACTTACATGCTTGTTCAATATGATTGGTGGCTTGATCCTGGTCACGTCACGCCTCCAAGCGGTGATACCCCGCATAGTGGATTTTGGGGGTGTGACAGATTGGTATCAGTGCCATTGGTTATAGTGAACTTGGTTTTAATAAGGGGAAAAAGTTTTTGTTAAAACCAGACTATAACCTATACAGTGCTCAACAATTAACAACGACGCTTCGCTCCACGTGCAAGACTCAACATTATAGGTAATATGGTTTATGTTTGTATTACCTACCTCCTAGTAGCACATTTGATCATAGTATGCATTAGCTAGTTTAATAACTGCTATTTGAACCTTGTGTGCTTACTCTCTTCTGTCATCCCACCCTTACGCACCTTGCGACACCTTCTTACGTGTGTTCCTTCTATATGAAGATCATGAGTGAACGTCTCGACATGACGGGTCAGCTGACGACCTTGATTAACGAACGGATTGCTGAAGCCTTAGCAACCCAAACAGGGAGTCAACCCATGCACCTTCAAACACGCATGGGCACCTTCAAGGCGTTCCTGGAATGCAAACCTCCCACTTTCGACGACACTGAAGGGACAATCAGCCTTCTACACTGGATCCGAAGAATCGAATTTACATTCGAAGAGAGTGAAAGCCCTACCAACAAACGAGTGGAGTACGCTACTGGCATGTTGCAAGGGAAAGCGTATTCTTGGTGGAACGCACAGGTTCAGATGCTCGGGTTGGCAGACGCGAATGCCACCCTCTGGAGCGACTTCAAGGATTGGATTAAGGAAGAGTTATGCCACCTGGGCGACATTCTAAAACTTAAGATAGAGTATTATGGGTTGAAGATGGAAGGATCAGAGATTGAGGCATACACAAAGAGGTCCAACGACTTGGCTGCCTTATGTCCTAACATGTCACAACCCATATCTAGGCGAATCAAGTTATACCTCAGAGGCTTAGTCCCGGAAATCCAAGGGTCAGTAAGTGCGGCCAACCTTCCCACAATCCAGCAAGTCGTTCGTTTGGCACACCAGCTCACCGGTCAGGTGGTGGAAGAGGGCAAGTTGCCCAAGCGTATTAACGCTACTACTACTGATGCTCCCAATAACAACAAGCACAAGTGGGATGGAAATTCGGGCGAGGGTTCTAATCCAGTTCAGTCTCAGTCCCAGCAGCGAAAGACAGATGAACACAGGAACCCCAGTCAGCAGCCTTTTGGAAATCAAGGTCAGGGTAGATACAGGGGAAATCACCCAAAGTGCAATCGATGTAGTTTGCACCACAGCAGGCCGTGCAACAAGGGTCGTTGTCAGAGATGTAGCAAGTTTGGACATGAAGCCAAAGATTGCCGAAGCTTACGTCCTGCGAAGCAGAACCGACAACAGCAGCCACAAACTCCCCAAAACCAACAGCAACACCAGCAAGGTAATAAGGGGTGCTTCCAGTGTGGTGCTGAGGGTCACTTCAAAAGGCACTATCCTCAGCTGAATCAGAATGAGAAAAACAATGGAGGCAAAAACGGGAGTAACAATAACGGCAAAGGTCGCACCTTCGTGATTGGTCAGGCTGACGCAAGGAACGATCCCAATGTTGTGATGGGTAAGTTTCTTCTGGATGACTTCCTTGTTACTGTTTTATTCGAATCGGGTGCTGATACTAGTTATGTGTCCCTAAAAGTTAGTCAATACTTAAGCGCACTCCAACACTTTTGAACACCAAGCGCACGGTAGAGCTAGCAAACGGTAAAAAGTCTTGAAGCCACACACGTAGTTAAAGGTTGTAACCTCGTCCTAGCTGGTCAGGCTTTCTCTATCGATCTTATTCCTATCGTACTTGGTAGTTTCGACTTTGTTATTGGGATGGATTGGTTATCCCACCAGCAAGCGGAAATTCTTTGCAACGGGAAGATTGTCCGCATTCCTCGTTCTAGTAAAGAACCCCTCGTGATTCAAGGCGACAAGAGTGGTGCAGTCGTAGGCATCATCTCTTTCCTAAAGGCCCAGAAGTGTTTGCGAAAGGGCCACACTGCCATTTTAGCACTCGTTACTGACGCGTCAACGGAAGAGAATAGAATTGAAGACATTCCTATTGTGCGTGATTTTCCTGAGGTATTTCCTGAGGAATTACTGACGGGTGGTCCGTAGGACAACCCTTAAATGAGCTAAATACGTGCATATTCCATATTTTACACGGTAATGTATCATGAATGTGATAACTACGAGTGTTCGTGTGTTTTACAGGTAAATCGCTTAATTTGGTTAAATTGGAACACGTAGGCTACGGTTGGAAATTAAATGGCAATGTGACTTTGTGGTTCAAGGAATTAAAAGGATAAAAGAGGGACACAAAAGTCAACATACATGATTATATGGGTACACCTCTTTGGACTTTATGTTGGTGACATCTTGTAAAAAAATTGAGGGGCAGATACATCACGTGCACTAGGGGTTTGGTCAAGATGACATCATCACATCTCATCTTTGGCGGCAGACATCTGGTCAACATATTCTCATTATCATCAGCAATCACATGTGGGCCGACATTTGGATGGGCAGATCTTGGAAACAACAACACATGTGGCGGCTGGCTTGTTTGAGTAGCACATGGGCTTGGAGATTTTGAGGGGATTCATGTGACAACAAGTCCACAACATCATTAATATGTGGACAGTAACATTGAAAAGGTCAAACCTCAACATCATCAACATTCACGTGACTGGGCTTCTTGGGGACTTTTGGTTTCTTTTGTCATTGGGCCATTCTACAACATAATCATCCATCATAACAGACATCATCATCACACATGATTGGGCCGCATATGTAACTTGGCAGAGAATTGGAGTTGCAACATCAAGTGGGCCGCACATGTGAGAAGGGGCTTATATGCATACGGTTTGAATGAAGATATTGGCCCGATTAACTAAACATATATATATAATTGGTGGCAGTCATCTTGGGAATGAGAAAATCAACATCATGATCATCACATGGACCTTGAGATGGGCCGCACATGGGCTGACAACATCACAACAAGCCAACAACAATTCAACATCAAACATTACATCACCGTAACACAGGAGACTTGTGCCGTAACATATTGATGTTCACCGTAAATTACGGTGAGACCGTAATTTACGGTGAGACCGTAATTTACGGTGGAGGCAACGCGAAAACCGTAACTGCCAACATTAAGTCAGTTTTATTGTGTCTTTTCAAGTATAATCAGGTGGACGGTTTTGGGGCAGTTGAGGGTTGATTTTTGGCTATCTCTTTGTGTTCTTGAGTGGTCTAAACATGAAGACTTTGTTTTTGATTCCAATGGACAAAGGTTCGATTGTGATTATGGTTCATAACACTATGAGCGGCTAGGTTTGCTTGGTGATCGTCTCGGATGTAAGGTTTTATTTGTGACAATTATGCTTGTTCTTTAATTTCTGGAATATTAGACTGTGCATGTGTTGTTAGTTTATTATGGTGTTTGATTGGTTGTTTGTAAATTGTTGATGTATGTTTGATCATAGTTCTAAACCATACGTTCTTGGTGCCGTTGGCAATCGAGATATCATGGGAGGGATTAGGGTTGGATATGTGTTGATTGGTCATCGGGTAACAACCTCGCGTTCTAGGAATCTGAGTACTTAGTTCCCTTTCATCACAAACAATTGATCTTACATGAGCCATGTCTATATGGTTCTTTCCAGTTGAACATGAACGTTAGTTGTCACTTAAAACTTGAAACTCGGGATGATCACTATCCTCTTATCTGTTACAAAACTTGACTTTGATTTGTAATCTAATTTAGTTTAATTTAGTTAATTAAAACCAATCAACCCAAACATTGAAATTTACATTTCTTGCAATTTAGATTAATCTAGTTAGTTAGACATACATTGAGATAACACATATTCCACAAACTCCCTGTGTTCGATACCCACTTACCGCTATCTATATAGTTGTTATTGGGATTAAATTTGATTGTGACCGCGACATCATGTCAAATTTTGGCGCCGTTGCCGGGGAGTAGTGCGCAACGTGTGTTATCTTGTGTATTAGTTTGAAAAAAAAATTAAAAGAAAAAAAAATTTTAAAAAAAAACCAAAAAGATTTCTTTTATGTTCATGATTTACACTTGGTAGTTGAGTTGTGTTGTGCAGGATGACAGGGCATTACACAAATTTCAGCTTATTTACGTGTAGATTGTGCGGGGGTCCACGACATCCATGTATTGGTTGCCACGAGGCTCACTACCGGAGGGCACATGGAAAACCGGTGTCTTATGTTTCACAGCTTCCACCTCCATCATACGTTGACGATTATGAATCAGAAATGGAGGATGACTATTATTCATATGGATACGATCGGGATGAGGAAGTTTATTATGAGGAAAGGATGGATGGTCTATGTTTTTGTTGCGGTCGCGATCACACTTATGATTATGATGTGTGCCCGGTGTATTCGGAAAACCCGAAGTATTGGAATTAAAAGATGATGGAAGCGCGCATCTATAGACCGTATCAGGGATATCGACAATATCATCCCGAAGAATATTCTGAGCCCGAGGGTGTTTATGTTTATGAGACCGAGGAGGAAAAAGAGTTTGCTGTATTGGAAGTAACTTTGTCCAAACTCGAGCAATATTTAGCAACACCCAACCTGTCCGATGAAGACCGAATCAGCTGCTTAGTTTCTAAGTGTCATACTTTAAAATTGAAGATAGAGATAGAAGAACGCCTCTCACCATTACCTGACGATATTAGAGATTATTCTCACATGAAGGAGGAGGTTGTGGAGGATAATACCACACCAATGAGTCCTTTATCTGATGAAGAGTCACTTGTAGATCAGATGATGTGTGCAGATTATGAGGTAGAGCAGGCTGATGGGATGGATATATGTAGCGAACCTCTTCCCATAATTCAAATTAACAAGTGTGGGGAAGAGGGTTCAAGAAACAAGATGAGAAGGGTGAAACTACCAGACATTAAGGTATATGTCATGAAGTGGACTAGCAAAGCCCGCAGGAGCAGCTTTAACATGCCAAATAGACTGACAAATCTATGGAGATGGCATGTAAATTTCCGGGCATTTGTTGGAAATGTTGCGGGTAAGTGTGCATTAAGACCACCATAGCGCATATCAGGTATGGTCTGGATGAAGACCTTTAAACTTAGCGCTCTCGGGAGGCAGCCCGAGGATGTAGAGTATTGTATTTGTGTTTTGTTTTGTTTTGTTTTGCTTTGTTTGGTTTGGTTTTGTTTTGGTGTTGTGTTTGTGTTTTGGCAGGTTATTACGTTTCAACCCTCGCAGATGCAATGATTCAAGTGTGGGGATGTTTGGCAACATCCCTGTTGAGATATCGGCGAATCTAAGAGATGTTTTTGAACCGGTTCGATTACCACAGTTGCATCACTACCAACACTGCTAATTTACTAATCAGGTCGTGTCTTGTTCTCATCTTGTGCACCTTTGTATATATTCATGTTTAAGTTTTTGGTTGGGCGATTGGGTGGTGTTTTGATGTGTTTGTTTGTTTGGTGGGTTGTGCTAGTGGTGGTGTGTTATTTTTTAATTTTCATAAAAAAAAAATTAAAAAAAAAACAAAAAGAAATTTGGGGTTTGAGAGTATTAGCGAAAGCTAATGTTTTTGGGTAAAAGCGATCTTCCCCTCAAAATCATACATTGGGACAATGTATCCCAAGTGTGGGGATGGGGGAAATTTTTGAGAATTTAAAAAAAAATTGTGAAATCAAGCGAAAATTTGTCGAAATTTGAACACTTGATATTGTTCCACTTGACATACCAACACCCATTTCTAGTCCTTTATTGGTGAGAGTTTGAGCCACATATGATTATTAATGATGTTTTCTTTGTTTTGAGTGGCGGTGTGTTTATTGTGTTAATAGAACTTGTATATGAATTCTTGTTAAATCCTAAAGTTAGCATGCTTTTGAAAATGATAGGGGACTTTTAGGTAGCCTCGTCTAGAAGTGTGAGAGTGTGGGATTGGTGGGTTGGACCTCATACGTTACATATA
>JARYGA010037085.1:0-44539 GCA_030545235.1 Helianthus tuberosus
ATCATCGGGGAAAGCGTTTCTTAAATCATCTATGTTAAAGAATGGGTCGTCATTCGTGGGATTGCCACGATCTCGGTTGCCTCTACAGTCGGAATTAACATTCCGGTCATCAAGGTTATTGGGTAAGGAGTTATGTCGGTGAAGGTTTTGTTCTTAGGGTGTTCTTTGGGTGTTGTTGGGATTTTGGTTTCGGAAAGGTGGTGTGGGTGGTCTAGAGTTGTTACCACCACCCGGTTGCTCTTGAGGTATAGGTTGGACATTTTAGGCGGGATTGAAGTTTCCTCGGGTTTGGAATTGGTTTTGATTGAGATTTGGGTAATTGAGGTTTTGGTTGGAATTTTGGTTTGCCATTGAATCGGTTTGAATGGATGGTGTAAATTGTGGTGTTTGGGTGACTTGGTTAGAAACAAGGGTTTCTTCTAACCGGCTTGCTAGGTTCCTTCTTGCGACTCTTTCAATTCCGGTTCGTAGACTAATGGTGAAGTCCTCCCGGAATTCCTTGTATGCATGCACTACCTATAATCTGCACAAGTAACACAACTCGCGTAACAAGGAAAAAGACAAAGTACAAAAAGAAACTAAACAAATTAAACAGATAATCTCACAAATTCAAACAAAAATCCAAACACAAAACGCACGCACTCCCCGGTAACGGCGCCAAAATTTGATCGGAGTGTCGCGCTCCAGTCAAAGAAAAGATTTATAAGCCCTAATTACCCTTAACGATAGCTAGTGGTAGCAAGGGGTCGAACCACGAAGAGTATGTGGTTTGCGAATGGACTTTGAATGATTTGTAGAAGTTGTCACTTTTATGAAGCTTGCTAAATTGTTTTTGTGGTTTTTGTTTGTTAAAAAGATGTTGAATAAAATTACTAAAATGGTTGGATTGATTAACTACTAGAAAGTAACAATTGTAAGAAAACTTGATTAATTAAACAATGTGGAATAACAAGGTTCACACCCGGTTTCAACAAATGCAAGACCTAGGATTACTATGTGTTTTAAGTTGATTTACTCGAATTAGTTCATTAACGGGTCAATAATCATAAAGCTTAGGTGCCAATCACTATTAACGTCATAGACAACAGACCATGATGCACTTCGTTACCTTGGACTAACAAATCCTATCAAGAGACAAGGCATAAATACGTGTATTCGTTTCACAAAGTCAAATTTAATCATTCATTCGACAATTCATAAATGCAATACAAACGTAGGACAATTGTTTCAAGCTTCAAATGTAATTTAAGTTGTCACAAACCAAAAATCAACACATAGCAAAACCTTAATCTTACAAAAGTTTATACCAGGGTGAAACCTCCAAGGAATTAGCCGCTCATGGAAGGACGAACGCTAATCCACAATTTTCGCGTTTGAGAAAACTAAGGCCCGTCGCCGATGAGGAGGACCCTGTCGGCGACGACCTCTCCTGATGCTGTTTTTCTCCGACGCCTTGTTTTCCTGTATACGTGCATCTTTGGTCGATGGGCCTTTCTAAAGGGCGTCGCCGACGACCTCCCCAACTTCCATCTTCTGTTTTTCGCTCCTTGAGTTCCCGTGTGACCCGTAACGCGTCCCGGTTGTCCTTTTTTCATCCCGGTAGCTTGTAAAGCTCCCAAAAAGCACCTTAAACTTCTCTAGACCTGCAAAACATAAATCTAATCAAAAGTAGGCTTTTCAAGATTAAAAGTTAAGTAAAAACTCAGCCTTAAACATAAACGAGCACCGTTATTCGACCACGTATCAGCAGTGACCTGCCGAAATCACATCTTCCACTTCTGCATAAAATGACGAAGTCATGGGCGAGAATGGAGTTAGATTACCTTGCGACACTACTCCAATGTCCTTAACAGGCGCGGGTGTTTTTTCTGTTACAACATCTGTATCAGCAGCCTCCACAAGATCCTTCAGATGTTTCTGAACTATTCCAACCCATTCCGTTTTCTTTTTTATTAGTAGGTCACTGTTGGGGTGCACGTTCAAGGCTTCCGATATGTTTCCGAACTATTACAATCCATTCCGTTTTCTTTTTTATTAGTAGGTCACTGTTGGGGTGCACCTTTAAGGCTACCGATATGTTTCCGAACTATTCCAACCCATTCTGTTTTCTTTTTGATTAGTAGGTCACTGTTATGGTGCACCTTCAAGGCTTCTGATATGGTGTTTTTTACCTTCTACATATATTCTTCAAACTCTTAAAAATGCATTATCCATATTTAGCGCATGAACCTTTTAAAACAATCATAATCACATATCAAATCCTGATTCAGATTTATATAACTCTAAAAAATATGATATTAAAGTAGACGGAAAAATAATTATCCCATTTTGTACCTCTTCCTTCTCTTTAGCTTCCTCATATGCCTCGTCATGCGGTGTCCAATATTGTGATTCCATTGGGACCCGAAATTCACAATCCGCTCCAACAATATCTCTTGTGTACTAGTTTGTGACAACAAATAATCCTTGCAATGTTTAAAACATCCGAGGTGGTCGTCGTCGCCCTCCACATATGATCCAGCTTCAACATTTAAAGTATGTTGTGTCGTGTCAATGTCGAGAGGTTCCGTCTCACGAACGTTAACACCTTCTAGGTTAGTTTCAGATGCTTTTTCCAGTTTTTTCCGCCATATGTTCGTTAGATGCTATATCTTCATGTTCTCGAATGACGGTGGCTGATGTTATTCTATCTGCAGGCATTTTCTTCACCTTTTCAGGATTGGGCTCATTAACCACTCGAGTAGGTTCAGGTATCATCGGCACATTATGATCCAGGTGTTGCTGAAAAATTGGTCGTCTAGCTTTCTGAGGAGTTCATCCAACATGGAGTCATCTATAATCTCAATTGGTCGTGAATCTTTTGTTTCACATTTCACATCTTTATGATCATAAGCATACGCAGCCTGCATATATAAGCAAAGTTATATTTGGTTATCGGTAAATGTGGTGTATTATTAGAAGTTTAAATATATGGTTTAATTATAAAGTAAAGTGGCATACTGGGAGTAACACAATCGGCCCTCTAAAAGATTCATCGCGCTTGCGTTTCCACGCCTTTGTCATGCGGTTTAAGCATGGTATCATGTATACCAATCAAAGCTCGTGATATGAATTTTTGGGTCTGTGCATCTCAGGAAACGTTGATTAACTGTGTTGCAAGCGCTTGTTTCCCCCATCACACTATTAAACAAAACCAACTAGTTCAATTCGAACAACCGGCCACTTGAAGTGTCGTATAACATCATGTCCTTAAGTCCTACTGTTGAGACCTTAGAATAATCATTAAACTGTGACCTCCACTCGACTACTACAGGATTGCTGTCTCTAGCTCTGATTTTTTCTACAATTTCTATTTTCTCATTTGGAATTCCGAATATTTTATGGACCAACTCTGGTGTGATCCATACACGGTGTGCACCAACGTTCAACACCCCATTTTCCTCGTTATAGTTGCTCGCCAACCAATATGAAAGCCGAGTCGGTACACCTCGTACATTGAATTTAAGTATGGAACCAAACCCTATCTTTACAACCTTCTTTTCTTATGCTACATTTAGGTTTTTAACCAATAGCACCAGGTTATCCGGAGACGTCTTTGATTTAATTTTTGGGCCAGTGAACGGCTCACATGGTTTTGAAACCAACGAGCTTGACGGCCTTGTCATTTTCCTCCTAGCTGTTGATTTATGTCTTTTAGCCTGTGGTTGTTGGGGCACATTGTCAACATCCCCGCCAACAGGGTGTGATGGGCCAGCTAAAACCAAGATGTACAGTTTCGTTATACCACAATTAAAAAAATCACAAAATAACATCATTGTGGTTTTAAAATACTTACTAGTTGGTTTTGTCATTACCGGTGGGGACACGAAGTCATCATCCATGTCAGCATGGTGTGTTATGGTAACAGAAATCCTAGATATACACGTTTTTATACTACAATCACAATAAAAGAAATAACTGATATTCATTCCTATTTTGAAATTCTTACTAGTTGGTTTTGTCATTGGCGGTGGGGACACAAAGTCATCATCCACGTCAGCAGGGGGTGATGGTGCAGCTGAACACCAAAATATACATGTTTGTTATACTACAATCACAATTAAAAAAAACTGTTATACATTCTCTGGTGTAAAACACCTACAAGTTTTTTTCGTCGGAAGCAGCGGGGACACGAAGTCATCATTTTTGTCAGCAGGGTGTGACCGGGCAGCTGAAAACCAAAATACACTGTTTGTTATACCACATTTTTTAAAATCTGATATACATTAATTGTATGAACACACTTACTAGGTGTTGGTACTTTCCTTTCACCGATAGCTGCTTTCCCTTTGTCCGTAGGGTAGCCGCCAATGTCCGTGGAGCTTGGTGTGCTGTTTCTCGATGGATTTCTTCCTGCATTCTCTCTTCTCCATCTGGACATACAACATATTTTGTTAATTGTGAAGTTCAATATAAAAACATCATAATTTCTTATTTTTATACACGGTTATGTTTCATTACTTACGCATTCCGACGAAAGGGTATTGCATAACAAAACAATATTTTATGCATTTATTTTTACTTTTATAGTTTTTCCTTTATCTATACCTTCTTCCCTATGTTTTCATTATCTGAATCACTCAACGGGATGCTTTCTTGAATTGTATTATGGAAGCCCTTTCCCATTTTGTAATTTGGTATTCGGCCGCTTCTCCTAACTAAAATTACATATTTTCACAATTAGTCAAAAAAACCAGATGTGAACACTACAAAGTAAGATATAACACTACAAAACACTGTAAAACACTACAATCTGGTGAGCATGGTGTTTTAAATCACAGTGAGTATACTACATTAGTTGCAAGAATGACTTTAATTATTTTGAAAATATAAAACACCATTCAGATTCAAAAAACACCATGACTTGAAGCCTAATACAGTCATGGCGTTTTAACATATGGAATGATTGCATTGCACATTATGTGTGGTGTTTTACACCTGCAATTCATGTAGATCTTCTTCGTATGATGTTTTAAACCTGCATTCATAGTGTTTTACACCTTCAATCCAGTATGTGTTCTTTATATGTTCATCAAATGGTGTTTTACATCTGGATTCATGGTGTTTTACACCTGCATTCCAATATATGTTTTTCGTATGGTGTTTTAAACCTGCATTACAGTAGGCTTCATATCATGCTATACGTATTTTTTTATCTATATAAATATAGCAATATGGTACTCATATTGAAAATAAAAAAATGCTCGTTGTTATTATGGTGTATTTTTTTAAAAACGTTACGTATAAAAAGTTATTGACATTCAAAAAAGATGGGTGGAACTTGCATATGCATTAAAAGTTGATGGCAGTTTCTTTATTTAAACAATACAATATAAAAAGACACTATTACCCCTAGTCTAGTAAAATTAGTAAAAAAAAAAACATAATTTACATTTTAAGCCCTTTTTGATCGCAACAATTAACTACAAGATCTAAGGGTTTAAAACACTTCTTACATTTCTCACAAAACCACCTTTTTTACACTAACCCCACCCTATATATATGTGTGTGTGTGTGTGTGTGTGTTTATTACATTTTTTTAGTATTCAACCCGTGTAATGTACGGACTATTATGGTATTTCAGTGATACTAATTAACATAGGCCGATTTTATGATAGATTGAAGTTAGTTGTATGCACTGTCATATGGTTATAATGAAACGTCAATTATATGATGTTAGTGCGTTAATGTCTATCGCCTCCGTCAATCCAGTCCGTAGCAGAAATAGAAGAAAACAAGATATTATATTGTAATATTTAGGAAAAGGCAAGGTGACATTTATGTAATTAATGAGAAATCTCATTAAAGCCCCTTGGCCTATAAATAGGACACTTAGGTGTTATGTTTAGAACTTTTGCCATTTGCATCATTGGAGAGCTAGGAGCTAGAGAGAGAAATTAGAAAGAGAAAGGCAAGGGGTGATTCACGGTTCTTTGTATGTTTTCACATTTCTAATCGAATCACAGATTATTGTACGGTTCTCGTGTTCGGTCCACGCACGTGTACGGATTCTGCATGTCCCACGTGTCGATACGCAATCGCTACTGAGTCGAAAACCGGTCCTACAAGTGGTATCAGAGCAGGAGCTCGATTGCACGGATTAAACACACAGAATCGCATAAGAATTCATCAGATTCAGATCAAGAATTCATCCAGATTTGTCAAATTTCTTCATTTTTCTATCTTTTTCTCTTTTAGTCTGAAAATCAAAAAATTAACATGGCTTTTACGGTTAAAATTGGCTGATTTTTTGATATTATGTGCGAAAATCATTGATCTAGAAGCCTACAAAATTTTAGATCAAAATTAAGAGAAATCAAGATTTTTCTGTCCGATTCGATGAAAATATTCGTTGTTGTTCTTAGTGATGTTCACCGATCGGATGGCAATCCGATCGGATGACCATCCGATCCTTAGCACATTTGTTTGTTTGGTACATAGTGTCAAGTGTCGGATTGCAATCCGAACGGATCACCATCCGATCCATTGCAAGTCATTAAAAAGTTGACTTTGTTGACTTTGACTCGATCGGATTGACATCCGATCCACAGCACATTGTTCATTCAGTTTTAAAGTTCAAGTGTCGAGTGGCAATCCGAACGGATTGCCATCCGATCCTAATCACTTTATTTGCTTGTGTCACAGGTCCAAGTGTCAGATCACCACTCGATCGGATCACCATCCGATCCTCAACACAAGTTGTCCAAGTGTCGGATCACCACTCGTTCGGATCACCATCCGATCCTCAACACAAATTGGTCAAGTGTCGGATCACCACTCGATCGGATCACCATCTGACACCTAGCTGACAATTGATAAATTGATTTAAGGACCAATCGACGGATAGCCAATCAATCGGATTGTCATCCGATCCGTTGTCATCTGATCATTGTTATTCTGTTGACCCTCGTTGACCACACTCGATCGGATACACATCCGATCCAGCTGTTTGATAGTTTTTAAACTGGTCATTTTGTTTGATCGTTTGTAGGTGATTCAAGGTGATAATCGAGAAACCTCATGGCTGAAGAGTTTTACAACACATTCTACAAAGCTTTCACATCAGAATCTTCGGAAAGTTCAACAGTTACCCCAAAAATCATAACAAAAGCAATCAATGATAATATTAAACATGATAACTTCTATGGGACTTATTCGAAACCACCTAAACTTGAAAGTATTGAAGATTACACATGGTGGAAAGAATGATTCATCAACTGGGCCAAAGCTTACGCACATGAAAGCTGGTGTTGCATGGAGTTTGGATATGATAGACCTGTCAATGACAAAGGAGAAGAAATCCCACTCAAAAGCTTATCCGTTGAAGACAAAAAGAACTTCTCATATGAACAAAGAATGATTGCTCTAATCCAACACTCGATTAGAGATGATATTTTTGCATTACTTGATCATGACGGTTCATCTAAATCTGTTTGGGAAGCTTTACGGGTTAAAGCAGAGGGTGGTAAACAGATCAAAAAGAATAAATTGCTTTATTAAAAAAGGAATTTGATCTGTTTGATAGTCTAAAAGAAGAGTCGGTGAGACAAATGATTGAGAGATTTTGCCATTTAAAAATTGAGCTTGATAGGTTTGGGATAGTAAAAACTCGATAGGAAATCATAGACAAAATCATTGAAGCGTTACCACGAGCTGATCAGTGGCACACATTTGTTTTTATTTTGAAAAATTATGTGTTGTATGAAACAATTACTCTCGATGTGTTGATTGAAAAACTTGAAACTCATGAGCTTGAATTGCAGAAACAGAACAAGATGAGTAGCTCTTCGCATCAACAGAATGTCGGTCTTTACTACAAGGGCAGTGTACCTCCGGTGACTGTAAATGAATCCCCAAAGACGGCATTCAGTGTTGAAAAGTCAAAAGAACCACAGAAAAGCTCATCAAGTTATGATCCAGGATATCATTCATCATCAATAACATCTAACTCTGAAGAACCTGAAGAGATTCTCTGCAACATCGCTTTAAAGCTAAAGAAGTCTTCAACAATGAACATCAACGCTGCTAAACAACAAATGAGTCTTCTAGGATCAATTCTGGAATCATACGAAGATCTTGTAGCTGGTAAAATTGGAAATTCCGAACTGACAAAGGAAGATTACGACCAGATTGATCCAGAAGAGATGGAACTCATTGATCTGAGATGGTGGTTAGCAAGCTGCATTCGACGAGCTCAGCGATTCATGGATATAACTGGCAGATAATCAATCTGTGGACCATCAACAAAGCTGGGATTCGACAAATCAAAAGTGACCTACTTCAAATGCAAGCAAAAGGGTCATTTCAAAAGAGAATGCAGAAACTCTGTTGTTGAAGAAACCGCTAATCCGTTTAAAGAAGATTATTATCAAAAGGCGATCTATCACAAGAACAGAGAGGAATCTCCAAGGTTGAAACAAATTGAAGATAATCCTGAAAAGGAGAAATCAAGAGCTTGTGTTGTGATACAAGATGATGAAGGGTTTGACTAGAGCGAATTCCTTCCAGAAGATGATCTTGTTGATGACCGTTTCACAGCACATGGTAGAACTGTATCGAAGAATAAACATCGTGCATTTTTGCTGAGATAAAAGAGAAAATGAGAGAAGAAATTCTGAAAGAGAAAACATACAGAGAAAGATGTATTACAGGATATCGAATCGAAGAAATGGAGATAGAATACGAAGAAGCAAATAATTATAGAAGATATGACAAGAAACGAGAATGTTATGTCAACAGCAAAGGTGAACCAGTTGTTCATCCAAAAGAAGTGGTCTATGAATACGTTCTTGCACTAATCCCATTATCCAGCGAGTACTGCTCAAATGTTGAAAAAGATAAACACTATAAGAAAAAACTGGATAAAATTATCAGAGATGCCATGACAGCAAGTCTGAAGAAGAGGGATGAGGAAAGAATGAAGAAGAATGTTGATGAGTTGGTTGATGATTTGAAGAAGGTTGCTGAGGAACAGAAGAGTGTTGATGAAAAAGAAGACAAAGTAGTTGGTGAAAAAGCTGTTACTGAAAAACAGCAGAATGAAGAAGATCAGAAGAAGAAAGGAGAAAATGAAGTGAAGGTGGAAAGTTTGGTTGAAGTGGATAATGGTGCTGGTGTTGGTGAGGAACAGCAAAAGAGAGAAGCTGATAAAAAAACAAATGGCACAGAAAGCCGAGGAGCCGACCACTGAGGTAAATACTTCAACTGAATCTGAAATTTCAAATAAAACTGCTGAACAGTGCAAGAAATGCATGGAGACGTTCAGAGCTTGTACTGAAAAAGATGCAAAATTCAGAACAAGAGACATTGAATCCACTAAAATCGAAGAAGTTTTCAAAAATAAATGCAAAGAGATGTTAGAAAACGAAAATGTTTTGAAAGATAATGATGAGAAGCTAACACAAAAATGCAAGAATTTAGAAAAAGAAATTGAGATTTTGAAAGAAAAAGTATCAAAAATGACTGAAGAGTGTTTGCAAAAAGAAAATGCTTTTCAAGAAATGAAAAAGGAATATAATTCAATAAAACTTGCATATCACATAACAAAAGAATCATATGAAGACGTGAAAAGTCAAATGAAACTTGTTCAATCGAGATTGAAATATTGTTCTGAAACATCCGATACGCTTAAACGACAATATGAAATAAAGCAACAAGTTGTAAAATTTTACATTGAGGATGTTGCTAAACTTAAGCGTAAAATAGCTGATTTAGAACAAGATAATAACAAGTTACACAGTTATCACGCTTCATCATATGTTCTTGAACGCATTTTCAATCTAAAACCGGATGGTAAAGATTCTGAGCAAAACAAGAAAGGAATTGGCTAAGAGTATCATCAGGTTCCTCCACCATTTGAGGAAAAATTCACATTCTATGATGACGAGAATATGGAAAAAGCTTTCAACATGGTTGATCAATTTCCAGATAACATTGACGTAACCTATTCCAAATCTGATGATTGTAGTGATTTAGAGGTGGTAGGTAAGGTCGTTGAAAGTGTTTTGAAAGTAGAGTCGGTTGAAACAGGTAAATCTGACTCACATGATGAAAATGAAGGTAGTTTTCATGAGGGTTATCTGAAAAACTCAAAATCTAAGAAAAATGCGAATGATGATTCAAAAGGATTGGTTTATACCATGATTGGATCGGACAAATTATTCTCAGATCTTGAAGTCCTGATTCAGAATATGATTTCATAAAAGATTGACAAAGTTTTCAAAATGATTAAAATTGAAAAGTCTGAGATTCCAAAGTTTACTGGAAAGAGTCACAAAACTTTTTATAACAAACTTGGTTAGAAAAAGAAAAACATGAAGGCTGGGTTGGGTTATAAAAAGAAACAAAATTGGAAAAGAAATGAGACACAAAACTATCAGAAAAAGGTGAACTTTGTTCACGGAACAAGTTCCGAAGAAGATAAAGAACTCCAATTTAGACGACAGTCTAATGAAGAGTTCTATGCTAAAAAGAAAAAGCAACAACAACAGGTGAAAGATGTTTCAAAGAGAACGTGTTTCAAATGTGATCAAACAGGACATCTTGCATGCAAGTGTCCAAATCTTAAACCTGCTGGTGTTGAAACGAAAAAGAAGTCTGATGTTGTGAATCAGAAGTCAACCAAGTTTGCCTCAAAGCAAACTTGGAAGCCGAAAATGTCAAAGGGTGACTCACAACAAATATGTAAACCAGTGACACCCGGATTTAGAACAGCATAAAGTTGGAAAACAACTGTTGATGCAACTAAACCAAACCAGTTTTGGAAACCAAAAGTTGTTGTTCAAAATCAAAATGTTCAAAATGATTCACATTTTTACAAAAGAAATGCTTCTAAAGGACAAACTTGTGTGGAAAAGAAACAAAAGGTTTCTGAGAGTGATAATCGGAATGAAAATACATTTGTGAAAAATGATAAAGAATTTCCGAAGTTGAATGAAACATATTGTGTTGAAATGCCTAAGGTCAAACAGACCTGGGCTAACTTGTTCAAGTAATTGAGTAATTTGAATGTGCAGGTGCTTCAGAAAGAGGATGAAAGTCAAATCAACGAAGGAAGCAGTCTGGCACGAGAAGAGGAGGCTGCTGATCCCTGCATGTGAAATCAGGGAGTTTGTTTGATTTATGTACATAAATAAACTATATTTCAAAACCCTAAAAATTGAAAAATTTAAAAACCAAAAATATGTTTTCATTTTGTCAAAAATTGAAAAATAAAAAATATGTTTGTTTTTAAATTTGTCAAAAATCAAAATTTTTCAAAAATTTGTTGAGTGAATATGCCGAAACCCTCACGGCGGAACAAACATGATTAATTTCACAAGATTGAAAAACGGTTTTCAAACTGTAAAATATCAATGTGTTGTAAATCATGGGGGTACATTATGCATTACATGTTATGTTTTCTGCAAAACAGAGCATGAGAAGCAGAAAATGGATGGCGAGTCAAAGTTATCTACATCGGTTATCAAATTTTCTTTAATAGGTTTTGAATTTTAGGGTTAGTAATATAATGTCAGAAAATCCAAAAATAATTGAAAATTTGAAAAAGCCAAAAACATGATAAAATTCAAAAAGAGTTTTGTGTAAAAAGAGGAAATGCTAGTACATCAGTAGACAATCACAGTACGCTAAAGAATTGGAAAGTTAAAATGTGATAAACGGTTTCACTGATGATATGCCAGTAGGTTTTTACACGATTAGTAGATTGTTTTTGAGATATAAACCTAAATTTCAAATACTTACTTATCTCGTGGGGAACATCTCTCGGATATATGGGTAACCCCCGAAATCTTGTTTGAGAGATTGCCTGATTCTGAGATACTAGGTCTTTATACTGTTTGATATCTGGGGTATTATACCTGGTCTTCTGATATTGCGGAAGCAATGGCCTAGACCTCGTATAATACTTTACGCGCTGTAAAAGCTTACCCTCTGCATAAAAATTGAAAAATATCGAAAGATATGAATCAATTGCAGTTGAAGAAAAGATTCCCTAAAGGGAACACACCTAAAGTCGAGCCTTCATCTCTTTAACTCTTTAACTGAACGGAAGTTCATACCTGAGCTCTCAAGGTCTCGCACTAACCCAGAGTACATATATCAAATTGGTATACTCACCTATAAGACTGAATCTAGGGAATTTTGATACGGGAGTATATTCTGAGGTGGGACACGCGAATAAGTTTAAGTCCTTAAAACACTAAATCGTATCTCGAATCAGTTGAACTTTGTGTGAAAATTTAAGTGGATCAGTATACTGACAATCTAAGTGAATCGTTTAGAACTTAAAGTGTTTAAAGCTCAACGGTGCTAGTGATTTGTCATAAACTGATATGATCCTCTGACGCAAACTTAAACAAAAATATTGTCTGTAAATATGTTTGTAAATATTTCTTTACTGCTTTATGTTTCAGAAAAATACAAAAAGATTTTGATTTCGCTTTATTTTCGACAACCGGTGTCTGAATGCTGAGTTTCAAAATCTGAGTATGCTGATCGTGTTTCTGAAAATAAACAAGATCATTAATTTGAAACTTGAATTTTTTTATCAAAAATCAAAAACAGTTTGTGAAATCTCCAAGGTCATTAAGTTGGACTTGGATGATTAACCGTGAGGGATTTGGATTCTTAAATTGTTAAAATCTGCTGTAAAGAGCTAGATTTCGATCTTGGTCGCTTAAACTGCCAGATCTTTAAAGCACTTTGATAGGGGGAGAGAATCAAGTAATACTAGATATATTCATATTTTTATATTTTAGGGCCAGGTTCTTGATTTAAAAGTTTTAAGAGCCAGGTCACGATTCCTGGACAATCGGAAAAGCTTTCACTGTCGAAATGTTCTAGCTTATGCTGAGTGCCAGGTTTTCAATCCTGGAAGTTCAAAACGTTTTTACTTATAAATGTTTGAGAGTTGCAGATGTTGTTCCAGATCACGATCCCGATAGCCGAGTCTAAGGTGGAGTCTGAAGACGAGCTCGACGCGAGGGGGAGCTTGTAACTGGAAAGCCAGGTGTCGATCCCAAAAGCACGGAAGCTTGACGAAAGGGGGAGCCTGAAGATAGAGTCTACTGAAAGGGGGAGCTGAATCTGAAGACAGATCCACGGGGATTCTGTTCAAGAAAGAGGGAGTCTATGAATGCTAAAGATAATAAACGTTCAAGAAGACTCAGAGAGAGAGAGAAAAGACAAGACGCTACGAGATTGACTGTGGCAATATCCAAGGGAGAGTCTGTTAGTGCAGTAATGTCTATCGCCTCCGTCAATCCAGTCCGTAGCAGAAATAGAAGAAAACAAGATATTATATTGTAATATTTAGGAAAAGGAAAGGTGGCATTTATGTAATTAATGAGAAATCTCATTAAAGCCCCTTGGCCTATAAATAAGACACTTAGGTGTTATGTTTAGAACTTTTGCCATTTGCATCATTGGCGAGCTAGGAGCTAGAGAGAGAAACTAGAGAGAGAAAGGCAAGAGGTGATTCACGGTTCTTTGTACGTTTTCACATTTCTAATCGAATCACATATTATTGTACGGTTCTCGTTTCGATCCACGCACGTGTACGGATTCCGCACGTCCCATGTGTCGATACGCGATCGTTACGGAGTCGAAAACCGGTCCTACATATGAAGTTTTTTTTAACATTATATAATTATATCATTTTTATTGTAAAACACCATTTGATACACGAGCTTATAATCTAGTAACAGAATAAAACTAAATTAATAGTAGAATTTTGAATCACTAACAAATACTTAAAAAAATAACCTAGTATAACCTAGTAATAGACTAAAACTAAATGAATAGTAAAATTTTGAATCACTAACAAATACCAAATACAATTAACTTAGTAAAATTTTAAAGCGACACCAAAAAGTAAAAAATAAATATAATATTATGGTACTTTACAGTTTATAAAAGAAAAATGAAAAAAAAAAATAAAGTGTATAAATATTTAATAAAGTAGTTGTCACCTTTGAAATTTTAACCAAGGTCCCCAAACTCAACATGTTATGTTTATTGATGTCATGAGGCATGTCTTCAAACTTTTTTATGCCATTGAGGTCATTATGGTAATTTCATCTTTAAGTCTTACCTAATTAACCACTTGTATAAAGTAACAATACTTATCACTGATTTTCCTAAGTTTCAATTTGTATTCTGTAAATCGTATTTCATAAGTTTCAATTCGTATTCTGCAAATCGTGTCGCTTGATGTTGATCAAAGTTAGATCCATTGATCTTGGGGATACATTTATAAAGTATAACCTTTTTGTCGATCGATCTTGTATGAGATCTAAGATATGGATTTACAAATTCTAATGTTAAATTTTTCGATCCTGATTTCCTTGTTTAATTCGTATGGTATAGGTTTTTTCAAAAACTGGTTTTGAAAAGAGATAAACGTGAAAAAATCTATACTATCTTCTTGCAAGAAGGATAAGGTGGACAACTTGTATACACATCCATCCTTTTCCCTTCATCTTAACCTATTAATTTATGGTTGTGAGGATAATCAGCATGCCTTTGCCCCCCTGGCGTTTGACACGTTCGGCTCATTGGCGCCGGAGGCGGTTTGGTTCTTGGCTAGAGCTCAAGGTTTGGTCCACAACAACTTTTCGACCCCTCAGGGGCGAGACTTTGTTTTTAGTAGATTAGTGTTTTCTATTCAGAAGGGGATGGCGGCGCAGTTTGTTGCTCGTCTACCTGCTATCCTTATGTAATCTGCCCTCGTGATTGGAATGAAATTTCATTTAGGTAAAAAAATATATATGGTTGTTTTATGTAGTGATTTGTATTTAAAAGTTATGTTGTGATATTCTAATGGTTTAGAGGTATTGTTTTGTTCCGGGTCACTTTGTCTTAGACTGATGGTTGTCCAAATCATATTTGATGTCTATTGTGTTTTATTTATTATTTAAAGTTGTTTATATGCTGTAATTTGTATTTAGAATTATGTTTTGATGTTAGTAATGGTTAGTTTGTAGTAAATAAAATATATCGTTTATTCTGTATGCAGTTTGTAATCGGTTTTAATCTCGAAACACTTTAACACATATAACTCGTACATGATACTCGTAACCAGTAAGGGTCAGGATAGTTGAAAAAAGATCAATTGCTATTGCTATTGTTTATTTACAAATTTCCTACATATACAAAAGCAAGTTAGGGGAATAGTGCCACGCAGCTGCGTGGCACTTCCCTATTAGACCAGCCGTTATATTATTTTATATTCGTTTTAAAATTACGGTTTCGTCCTTAATTTAAAATAAAATTACGTTTTTGCTCTCAGTTCAAAATTTTGATTGTCCCGGTTCAAATTAAAAATATAGTTTTGTCACCAACTTAAAATTACGATTTTGTCCTTAGTGCAAAGTTATTTTACGATTTTGTCTCTGGTTAAAATTTATAGTATTGCTATCACTTTAACTTTTGGCAAATTACGATTTTACCCACTCAACAAATACAACTTGCCCTCAGTTCAAATTACAGTATTGCTATCGTTTTAGTTTTTTTAGCAAAACTATAAGAGTGTTCTTTTAATTGGTTGACTGAATTTAATTTTTTTCCATGTGAAGGAGCTGCCTAACACTCGCTCATTAATCCTGACAAACTACAGTTTTGCCCTGAGCTTAGAAATACGTTCTTGTTATCGTTTTAGTTTTTTTCCTAACAAAACTATAATAGTGTTTTTTTAATTGATTGAGAATTATTCAGCAATCGCCCCGCAACGCGAGCGGGGCATCAACTAGTTAGTTACAATCCTATAATTCAAACATGTTTTCTTTATTATATGATTTCAAGTTGAATGCAGAGTCGCTGAAAAAAAGAATCAAGAACATGTAATAAAAATGGATCTTACTTTGTCCCAATCCTAACGGTGAAAAAAGATTTTACCACCCAAATTATAATACAAGTAAGGTTACTACTCTCAACAAATGAGTCTTAATATACAAATTAGCTTAATGTAAGAAATGAAAGAGAATTTTTTTTTTTGAATTTTTTTCCATCTTATATTTGAGTCCCAGAATAAAAAAAATTGAGATTTTACATTTGTAGAGTAGAGTAATTATAATTACTCTACTAGTGTAAAATCACGATTTTCTTTTACATTTTGCAATTAAATATCATAGTTAAGTAGATGAAAAAAAAAATAAAAACAAAATTCTTCACTTCTCATATGAAGGTCGTTTTATATGTTAATATCCATTTGTATTTGATCCCTACAACTCAATAATTAACCCAACAATTAACGTAAGCATGACATAAAAAATTTATTATTTTTTTGGACTTGTTTAGCCTTAACCATATATTACATACTGACCATAACATTTTTTTTTCAATACACTACGTATAAAGTAATCTTTTGTAAATTGTCATGTCTAGAATATTTAGATTGTATAATAATCAAAACTGATATTAAATAAAAAAAAAGTGATCAAAGGGATATATTTTTTTTCCTTTTTATTTTTTTTTTGAGTTGCAAAAAAGGGAAAGAAGATGATAAATACGTAACTTTTAAATATATCATAAGGGTAAAATTTTATGAATGAATGGAAATTATGTAATTATAAAAAAGGGAAAGAAAATGATAAATACTTTTAAAAATATACCATAAGGCTGGTGGGTGTGGCTTAACGTCACCCTACCACCTTATCCTCCATAGCGCTCCGGGGGCGCCATCGGCCACACGACGGCATTGAAAGGAGGGCGCCATCGTAAGCTCGTCAGCATGTCAACGAGGGGAAATTGATTTGAACGATGAAGGAATGGTCAAAGTTACCTTTGCAACGGTAACATTCAAATAAAAAAAAATTAATTTTAAACTTTATAAAATTCACCTATAAATACCCAACTTTTTTTCCATAATTTTCATCCCTTCTACCTCACTTTTTATACAAAATCTCTACACATTTTTTAAATAATCACACAATGTTTCCCAACAACCAAAACGTGTGGAATCCGAGCCATCCGTTTTGGCAAAGTGCGTCAAACAATCCCAACAACGAGCAAGAAGGCCGTTATCGAAGAGACCCGCGGACGGATGAGCTTGGATATTATCCGATGCCACCTAGCACCCCAACTTCTCCTCATCCGACCACTCCACTGATTCCCGTTTTTACGGATATTATTCCCAACCTCCATTTTTCCCCAAAACATACCCCAAACCCAAAACACACCCCAAACCCAAAACACACTCGAAACCGAAACCGAATCCGTACCCGAAACTCAAGCCGAACCCACTTCCTCAAAAGGTGGACGATCGAGAAGGCATCGTAAGAAGGGTGAGACCGAAACACGTGCTCCTAAGCAGGTCGAATTGTGGACGCCTAAGGAAGAATTTGCGTTGGCACAAGCATGGCTCGACATATCGGAAGATTAGATTGTTGGTAAATTTTATCTCCATAAACTTTTTTACATAATTTTATAAATATACTTTTGTAAATATATTTTTATAATTAAACATTTTTATAGGAAACGACCAAGATGTAAAAGTATTTTGGAGGCGTATGCATGAGAAGTTTTTCGCCGCAATGGGTCGTGGTGAATATCGTACGACCGACTCTGTTTCGGGAAAGTGGACCGCTATGAGGACTAATATTAGCAATTTCAACAATATACATACTAATCTCGTCAATAATCATAGAAGAAGAACTGGTTCGAGCTACGTGGACGTTATGACCCAAGCCCACGCCGACTATAGATTGTATCATGGGCATCCGTTTACGATGCTAAATTTGTGGGAGCTTCTTCGCAAATCTCCCAAGTGGCTTCTTGTACCGCCGTTTGACCCAACCGCCCATAGGTCAAAACGGTCCAAATCAATATCCACTACCGAACCATCCGAGTTCGATGCTCGTACGACAATTAATCTAAACGACGACTTCGACGAATTTGAACAACCGCAAGAGTTGCCACGATCAAAGGGTAGGGATAAAAGTAAGGCACCGGCACGAGCACGAGACACGTCTTCTTCAACGCCATCGGATGGCCCGTCAAGGTTGGACGAGTTCGACAACAGACTCAACAAAATAATCTCGATGAATGAAAAGGAGCAATAACTAAAAATGGAGAAACAAATCCAGAAAGACATGAAATTTCTCGCGAAAGACTTTTCACATTTAGCAGAGCAGGATCGAGTCATTTTGGGGCTCGTAAGGCACACATTCGAGCGAAATATATGTAGTTTTTCTTTTCTAGTACTTTATTTTTTAACTTTGCAATTTTAGGACTTTCTAATGTTTTTCTTTTATTTTAATGAAATTATGTTTTTTTTTAATTTTCTAGTTATTAAAAATGGTATTTAATTTAAAAAACAAAATATATATATAAAAAAAATAATTAGGTAATGATGATGGGTGCTTTATACCGCACCCTGCAAGTTAAAGGAGGGGCTTTAAAGCCCCCTGTTTGACGTGGACATGACGTGGCAGTGAGGTGGTGTGATAAAGCCCCTAGGGGCTTTATACCACACCCTCCAGCTTAAGGGTAAAATTTTATGAATGAATAGTAATTATATAATGAGTAAAATGCCCGGATAGTCCCTGTGGTTTGTTGAAATTTTACCTTTAGTCCCCAACTTTGGAAATTACACCCGTACTCCCTATGGTTTGTCAAGTTGTTACTCAGATAGTCCCCTGAGTGGATGATCGTTAGTTTGCTTAGTTAAGTCCACGTAAAATGACAAAATTACCCCTTCCTATTAGAAAAACCAAAATTACCCCTTCAGTTAAGTCCTTGCTCAGTTTCTTCCATCAATTTTTTCTCCTCTGTTTTTGCATAATCACTATCTTCTTCCATAAATTTCTTCCTCTGACTCCCTTTTCTTTAAATTAACTTTTCAATTTCTCTATCATGTGACAAATAGTTATCCAATTCAGCTTCTTTTCGTGTTCTAAACGAATTATTACTTCGAATTCTTCTTTGCTCTGTTTCTGTTCCTATTCTTCCCCTGTTTTGAAATTGTTCTGGCATGCTTTTTGAGTTTTGTTTTAATTCTCTGTTGGGGTAAAAATTGGTTGTGTTGTGGGTGTGATTCACGGTTGGCGGGCGGTGGGGTGGCGGCGGTGGTAGCGGAGGTGGGATTTGTGAGAAATTTGCTCTGTTTGTGGTCTTTTTCCAGGTAACATCTCCGATTGAGTGGATTTCTGAACGGAATGTTGGAGATGAAGGGTGGGGTTTGTGTTCTGGTGATGGGTTTGATCCATTTTTGAAGACTTTAAAGATTGGTACGAGAAAGATGGTGATTCAATTGGATTATTGGTGTCAGAAGTATCCTGCACAGAAGGTGTTTGTGAAAAGTCCTCTTTGACTTCCATTCCTCCTGATCTTGATCTCCATGGTATTGGTGACCGTAGAGGTGTCGGTGGAGGGTGTTGATGGAGGTGGGTGGAGGTTGAAGATGAAGTAGGTGGTTGAGGGTGGAGGTTGAAGATAAGTAGGTGGTGGGTGGGTCCCACAAATAAATAAAAAGATTATTGTTTTTCTTGAGTAAAGGCATTTTAGTAATTTTACATGGACTTAACGGCGAAAACTAACGGCCATCCACTCTAGGGACTATCCGTGTAACAACTTGACAAACCACTAGGAGCACGGATGTAATTTCCAAAAGTTAGGGACTAAAGGTGAAATTTCACCTAACCACATGGACTATGCGGTCATTTTACTCTTATATAATTATGAAAGACTAATCTCACTTTCATTATGTTCGACTCTCTTTTCCCCTATCAAAAAATACAAGCACGTATATTTTTGTTGTCTCTCCTTTTCACCATTCTCTCTACATATAATAAACTTAAGAACATAGAAAGAAGTTTGTTATCCAAATGGTGTTGGAGATTCAAATTGGAGCCGAAGAGGTTATGGATAATAGTGGTGTATGGTCTTCATCATTCCACCAGAAGGTGGGAATTCCTACCCCTCAAAGCCGAAAGATCAGGTATATGGTTAAATATTAACAAAACAGAAAAAGAATTGAAAGTTAAAAATATTACGTTGGGAAACATCAGAATTGGTACACCGGGAGATGGGGGATCAATAAGGTTTTGGACGGACCATTGGGTGGGCAATTCGTGCCTCAAAAGCTTATTCCCTGCCTTATTTAGACTGGAGCAGAATAAGATATGCTCGGTTGGTGATAGGCTGGTATTTGGTGATAACACTTTATCGATATGTTGGAGGTGGAACAGAGAGCCAAAAAGTGAAGAGGAAGTCAAAGAACTCGAAGAGTGCGTAAACACCATTAACACAATGCAAAGATATATTGGGGAAGATAAATGGTCGTGGTCAATTAGCAAAGACGGTAAATTTTCACTCAAATCTCTTAGAAAACTTCTAGTTGATTCAAGTATGCCTTAGGAAAGTTGTGGCTAGTATGGAACAAATGGTTGCCAAAAAAGATTAACATTTTTGGTTGGCGTATGGCCAAAAACCGACTCCCAACCCAAAGGTAGAATTAGAAAAAAAAGGTATTCACGTCAACTCTTCTACTTGTCCACTATGCGGGGAAGCAGACGAATCTCTGGAGCCTGTGCTGATTTCATGCTACGTAGCATCAGTGATATGGCAAGCAGTTTCGACTTGGTGTAACATACCACCCATTTTTGCTTTCTCGCTGCAAGATCTCTTCAACACTTGTTTTGGTTCGGATGTGTCCATGGTTAAAGGTCAACTAATACAAACGGCGAAGCTCTTGGCATGCTGGCTAATATAGAGAATAAGGAATGAAGTCATTTTCAAATCTAAAAACCTGGATGTGAGGAATATCTTGGTGGAACTGAAAACACTGGGATATCTATGGGTCAAGCATCGGTCAAAGATTGAGCTGTTAGATTGGGATCAATGGTGTAGTTTTAAATTCTAAAAGTTTTGTTTCTATGTACATCTTGGCTTGGCCGAACTTTCAACATTTAGTTTTGTATATACAGAGGTTTTTAATAACATTGGCCTTTAAAAAAAAGTTGTTTCGGGCAAAGTGAACAAACACGAGAAAACAAGTCTTGACAAATAGCACGTGTTTATCCCATTTGCTTTTGATACTTTTGGGTTCCTTGGGCCAGAGGCTCAGGACCTACTTTGCCGAGTTCAAATGGTCATGCACAGTAATGTTATGACCCCGAGATCTATGGATGTATTTTTAAAACACTTAGTTTTTTTAGTGGCGTACGGTTAGGATATCGCTAACCGGGTTAGTAGTTAGTATGTTAGTATCACCAAGTTAGTATTAAAATCACCCTTTTCCTGGATTTGAACCTAGGACCTCCAAAAGAAGCAAAGCTTCCCACCTCCCCCTTAACCACTAGGCCAAGAGATCATTGGTTTAAAAAACTTAGTTTTGCTATTCAAAAAATGGTAGCGGCCCAACTTGTTGCCCGTTTACTTTCTATCTCGATGCAATTTAAAATATTTAATATATATATAGGATTAGGTTCAAGAGTGAACACTAGTGTAGCTTGCGAACTGAGTGAACTAATCCTGGCCATACACGTGTGTAGATCAATGGCCAGGATTTGATGTTGAAAGGATTTGATGTTGAAATACACTAGTGTATTTTACGATTTGATGATGAGATCATGGCCATACACGTGTGTAGATCAATGGCCAGGATTTGTTCACTCAGTTCGCAAATACACTAGTGTTCACTCTAGAACCCCACCATATATATATATATATATATATATATATATATATATATAGAAACGGGATCAGGAGAAAACACTCAAAAGTGTGAGAACGCTTCCTGGCTTAACACGTGTCACGCCGCTTAGAGAAAGGCGGAGGGTTTTTTTTGTCCTTTCATAATTTTATTAACGCGTGTCCCTTCATCTTTCCATTTTTTGGCGTTTAATAAATACCCGGCGTTTTTATTGTTTTTAGATCAGAATCATATTAAATATTTTGGCGTTTTAAGTATTGTTTTGGCGTTTTTATTGTTTTTTAGATCAGGATGCAGGCTTTTAATGTAAAAAACATCAGTAATTTTCTTGATTTTATTATATCAAGTGTTTTGCCATTTAGGATACAGGCCTATAATGTGCTAGGCAATTATGGCGTTTTGAAAAGATAAATAAATTTCAATTTTCCATGTAGTGGCGTTAATATAACTATAATGTTTTGGCAATAAATGATACCGTCTCTTTATTTTACTGTTTCTTTTTCAATTTTCATCTGTCAAATAGTGTTGATTTTTCCAGTAATACTTTTGTTTGCGTTTTTGGCGTTTTATATAGCAACCTCGTACTTTGCTAGCATTCGTTCTCACAGTTTTCAAACTATCAGGCGTTTTAGTGTTTGAAGTTTTTGGCGTTTTATACTCAATTTTTTTTTTAAAATAGGAGAGAATTAGATGATAAACAACAAAGAATTACATAACAAAAAATAGAAAATGAAAAAATAAAATAAAAATTATAATCTAAATGTAACACCCCGTGTTTTCACAAGTCAAGGTCAAAGTCAACGACCGGTTATACGAATTTGACTTGTAGAAATTTCTTTATTTTATTTGTATTATGTGGAGTAAGTGTTGTTAATTACAAGCCATCGACGTATTATTCAAACGACTTACGACTGTGAACTATAGGAAGTAACAATGCGATAAAGTTAATCAACTGATAATCAAGCTATGCTAATTAAATCAACATCGAATCGCAACTCGAATTACATATGTTAATCATTGTTATACGTGTGTGTGCTTTATGTGTTACTTGTGCATGTTTATATATATTGTGGAGATCAATCGAAACTCGAAATGCAATCGAACTCGAACCCGAATCGAAATCGAACTATGATATTTAGTAGTTGGGACTAAAAGTAATTTGACTAGGAAACCCTATCGTGTCGAACCGCTCGCAATCAAAATCGAAACGCCAAAAAAAAATCATCGCGTCGAACATTCAAACCAAGTGCCATCCGGCTGGATAGCCATCTGACCGGATAGCCTCTTGTCTGCAGATCCGATGCCATCCGACCAGGATGTCATCCGACCGGATAGCCATCCGGGCGGTGTGTCATCCGATCGGATAACCCTTTCCTCTTTTGGAATCCTATAAATACCACTGTCATTGTCATTCTTTCCACTTTTGGAAATCCACTGTCCGAGCAGCTCGTGCTCCCCACCTTTTCTTCGATTTCTCTCAATCCAGGTAAGATCTCACCCTAAATCTTGTACTTTCTTGATCTATGCGCACTCCTACACCTTTCTACCTTTTAAATCTTAACTTTCAACCGTGAAATGACTAGATTTCGGGTGTTCTAGGATGATGTCATCATGTGTTCTTCAAGAACTTCATGTTTTGACTTTAATCCACCAAGAACAACTGAGATCTAACCGATTTCCACCCGATTACACAAGGATCTCGTAAAGATCTCGAGACAAGAGCGGTGAAAAAGGATTGGAAGATGGTTTCTAACTTTCTTTCAACACTTTTGCACTCATTATACTCAAAGCCGATAGGATCCGAACCTGATCTAGTCTTCTACTCAATCATAGTGTTGTACTAGCTCGAGATCCGGATTCTACCTATGAGACTACCGATTTCAGGTTAAACAAGAACAACCGTCTCGAGCCGGTAACTGACCGAGCTAAGGTGATTCCTGGTCGCTTTGGTCACTTGGGTCAAGGCATGTTTCCGTTGGTTAACACGTTGTCAACACGTCTCGATAAAACAACAAAACAAACAAGATAACCAAGGGTAAGACGAACGGGACAGCCGGAGCGGAATACCATCCGATCGGATTGTCATCCGAACGGATTACACATTGGGTCCCACACTCGACTAGCCTTATCCGAAGTTTGAGTATCGAACGAATTGCTATCCGATCGGACGACCATCTGATTGGATTACTCTTCGGATCATGAGATACTAAGACTTTAAAGACTTAAACAATTTTCAACATGTTCAATAACAGGGTTGCCACCCGATCGGATGGACATCCGACCGAGTGACTCTTCTGATGTGAACTTGTTCGCTTCACCAAATCGCCGTCCGACCGGACCACCGTCCGACCGGATGACCATCCGAACAGATTGTCATTCGCACGACCGACTGTCCGATCGACCGACTTGAAAGACAGAGATACTTCGATGTTTTTAAAATGCTACAACGAAAACTTCAAAAGTCAAGCCATCATACACAAACACATTCTTCTTATAGGAAGAAACAATCCACTCGAATAGTCATCCGACTGGATAACCTATCCGACCGGATGACCATCCGAACAGATTGTTATCCGCACGGATTGCTGTCCGCTTGGATTACCATCCGATCGAACTACTATCCGACTCACTCATACCTTGTATCGTTTTACGCATCACTTATCGTTATGTTATCGAATCTATTCAGGCTAACCTTACTCGCTAAGCGCTCCCTTCAATCCATTAACCGCTGTGAGTATACTCGATCCCTTTTTGCTTTACGCACTTTTGGGTGTTACATACGTTACGAATATTCAAACTACAACAATCACACTACTCAATACTATTTGAACGCTAACTGTTAATGCATGTTATACGTGGCTTATGAATGCTTGTTTGTTATGTTTACACATGGAATGCTGTCTACCTGCCTTAGCAACGATAGTACTATAGTTTGGACTCAGCACCCGTTCACACGGGGGTTGTTAAGGACAATTACTTGCATGGATTACGGTGGTAATCATGTATTGTGAACTGCCTCGGGCAGTCAACCCGTAGTCATTGGTATCGATGGATCTATGTCGATAACTAACGTGCTTCATTTCACTATGTGTACGTGCTGGTTATGCGTAAACGAATTCGAACTCTATATGCTATTATCAAACTTGTATGCTCACCTTTACATTTTATGTATTGACTTTATTTTAACGTATGTGACAGGTGCTTAGGATGCACACTTGGTAGGAATTTTAAGCTAGAATAAAGCTTTAGAGCCCAACAAATAGTTGTTTGTAGTGGTCAAACTAAGGGTCTCTAGAAGCAGATAAACAATTGCTGTCTATTTAAATCTGAGTTGTCGGAACAGAATATTTTCCTGGATTTTTGTCTGTAATAATTATTTTGTTGTTTGAGATACGGTATGGGACGTATTATTTAAATTGAATAGTAATGATAATTGTTATGGAAACTTCTGGACAATCTGTTTCGCTCAGTGCCATGCCCCGATGATTCCGCCATCGGTTGGGGTGTGACAGATTGGTATCAGAGCCATAACTATAGGGAATTAGGCAAGACTCGACCTAGTCCGGGTCGATGTCTCAGAGACCTAGTCTATAGTTAGGAACCAACAGACCGACTTGAGCACATCCAGTAGGGATTATGTACGTGCTTATTTCTCACTACTCTCGCTTATGCTACACTTTCACTGCACTCGAATTTTCAGCTATGAATGAGCGATTAAGCCGAGATTAGTTGTGAAAACCGCAAACTCTCGACTAAAGTTGGTTAATCAACCCGCATTTTATCTACAAACAAGGAGAATTATGCCAAATCAGGAGTGAAATCCGTATTTTGATGAATAATCTCCTCTATTTTATTAAAGCTCAGGAGCAAAAGTTGTTAAGTCAGGGGTAAAACCCGAACCTTGATAGCTATTCCTGACTCATTTTGGTTTTACAAAACTCTCACCAAAGTCTTGACGGACTCCAACGACCTAAAGTCACGATAGGACTAACGGGATGCATGCCAAATGCCCAAGAATCGAGGCAAAGGCACAGTCCTGAAGGTTAAATGTGCACAACGGATCTTTGTGAATAGTCGAACCACTTTGGTTAGTCGAAGTCTACTAGCCGCAGACAATCTATTTCTCGAATCTTATGTGTTTCGATTCTGAGCCGGCAACTGCTGACTCGGATAATTCGTCGATTTTATGAGTTTATATGTGTGTTTACCTGTTTATGTGTTTTAATTTTTGGAATTTACTCGATTTCGCTTTCACTTCGAACGACACACTCGACTCGCACTGCATTTCTACCCCAAAACGTTAACAAATCGCTAAATTATGTACGACTTTATGCTACGCTTATACTACACGACTGGATATATCAAACGCGAACGCTATATCCGGACGATCGCGAACTGTAAATGATAGGTTTCTGTATTCTGACTGCATCTTGTGGTTACATGATTATGTGCTTTTGTGGATTCTGTGCTCTACATGCCTACGTGCTTATGTGTTTACGTGAATATGTGATTATGAGCCTATGTGTTTATGTGATACGTGTTACGTTGTGTGTTCCTAAGCTTTAGTAAGTAGTAGACGTGTGAGGTGAGATTCGAATACAATATGTTGAGTCCTGCGACGATGTCTGTTGCAGACAATGTCATCTGGATCCCGTCACGCACTTTCTCGACAAGAAAAGAGGGACAAACGCCTTGCTTCCATCATCGCAAAAAGTGTGGCAAAGGCCATGAGTGATGCTTACGAGAATGCCAGCAAATCATCTGTGGAGTCGAGGACCGAAGCTCCTAAAGCTACCACCAATTCCTTCAATTTCAAGCAATTTAAGTCGTGTGGGCCAAAGGAATTCACTGGCGAGGGAGGTCCTACTGCACTATTCCAATGGTTTGATTCCATAGAGGTCACTCTGCGACAGAGTGGTTGCCCTGATGACCTTCGAACCCTGAATGCTACCGGCGTTTTCCAGTCCCGTGCACTAGACTGGTGGACGACCGAGAGGAACAAGCGAGGGAACGATGCAGCCTATGATCTGTCGTGGGACGAGCTCAAGGAAGTCATGCTAGAGGAATTCTGCCCTCCTCACGAACGTCAGATGCTAGAGGATGAATTTTGGCACATACATCAACATGAGGGTGACAACGCTGCTCTCACAGCTCGTTTCAAACAGCTCAGCATCATCTGCCCTGATCAAGTCAAGACCCCAGAGATCACAATCAAGAAGTACATCCGAGCTTTGCCCGACTGTGTCGCAGATTTCGTGCAAGCGGCTAAGACAAAGACGATTGAAGAGACTTACCTACTGGCCGCCGAAATCAACGAAAAAAGGGTCAAGGCTGGTGTCTGGGATAAAACTCCAAAGCACCTGCATCAAGCTACTGCCACCGCACCGATTGCTGAACCAACCTCATCGAGCAACAAGAGAAAGAACAGCTCCAGCAACAAGAACTGTGCGATCACTGCTGCACCGATTCAAGCTGTACCAGCCCAACAGCGTCAAGTAGCGGCGCCTGTGGCTAATGCACCGCCTGCAAAGCGTGCATACACTGGGCCACACCCGCTCTGCCCTACTTGCACCTACCACCATCCGACTGCCATTGCTTGCCGTTTTTGTGCTCACTGCAATGTATACGACCATTTTACTGCTAACTACCGTATTCGACAAGCTCCTATTCATCAAGCTCTACTCACTGCCCCTCAGGGTCAACAAGCTCCTCCGGCACCCGCGGTCAAAGCCAGAGCATGCTTCGCATGTGGCGATCCGAACCACTTCGCCAACATGTGCCCAAACAGGGTCGTGAAACAAGAACCTCAGCAACAGCAGCCTCAGCAGCAACAACAACAGCAGCAGCAGCAACAACAGGCCGCACGCGCCAGAACTTTCAACCTCAATGTGCGTCAAGCCCAGGCCGACAACAACGTGGTCAATGGTACGTTCCTTGTGAATGGTATTTATGCTTCATGTTTGTTTGATACTGGAGCCGATAATTGCTTTGTGTCATTCGAATTCGAGAAACTCCTTAGTCGTAAACGCTCCCAACTCTCTTCGACATTTGATGTAGAAGTCGCCACTGGAAGAACTGTCGCTGTCAATTCTGTTCTCCGTGATTGTACCCTTGAACTCAACAATCACATTTTCCTAAACGACCTTATTCCGATGCAACTCGGAAGTTTTGACGTCATAGTAGGCATGGACTTTCTTCAAGAAAACCATGCTGAAGTTGTGTGCTTCGACAAGATGATTCGATTTTCACTCACGAATGGTGACTATTTGTGTGTATACGGTGATACTACTTCAAAGGGCCTCAAGCTTATGTCATGTGTGCAAGCTAGCAAGTATCTCCGCAAGGAATACAGGGCTTTCTTGGCTAACATTGTAGTAGCGGAGAAGGAAAAGAAAGAGAAGAAGGAAGTGAAAGACGTTCCTGTGGTTCGAGAATTTCCTAATGTTTTTCCAGAGGATCTTCCCGGACTACCGCCAAGTCGTGATATCGACTTTCGTATCGACCTCATTCCTGGAGCCAATCCTGTTGCCAAAGCTCCTTATCGACTCGCGCCGTCCGAAATGCGCGAACTCTCAAACCAACTCCAGGAATTACTTGAAAAAGGCTTCATTCGCCCGAGCACCTCTCCTTGGGGTGCGCCAGTCCTTTTCGTCAAGAAGAAGGACGGGTCGTTCAGGATGTGCATCGACTACCGGGAATTGAATAAGTTAACTATCAAGAACCGCTATCCCCTACCTCGCATCGATGATTTGTTTGATCAACTACAAGGTGCTACGTGTTTCTCAAGAATTGATCTACGTTCAGGCTATCATCAACTGCGCATACAAGAGGAGGATATACCCAAAACCGCGTTTCGCACTCGATACGGTCACTACGAATTCGTTGTCATGCCTTTTGGTTTAACCAACGCCACCAACGGTTTTCATGGATCTGATGAATCGCGTGTGTAAACCATATCTGGATCGTTTCGTCATCGTATTCATCGACGATGTCTTGATCTATTCCAAATCGAAGACCGAACACGCGCAACATCTACGTTTGGTTCTCGAGTTGCTCCAGGGGAATCGACTCTATGCCAAGTTCTCCAAGTGCGAATTTTGGCTGGGGGAAGTTTAGTTTCTGGGTCACATTGTTAATAGTCAAGGTATTCACGTCGATCCTGCGAAGATTGAAGCTGTCAAGAGCTGGGTTACGCCTAAGAACCCGTCTGAAGTCCGCTCTTTTCTCGGACTAGCGGGCTATTATCGACGATTTATCGAGGGATTCTCAAAGATCGCTGTGTCGCTTACCTCTCTCACGCATAAAGACAAGCCTTTTGTTTGGGGAACTAAATAAGAGACTGCTTTTCAAACCCTCAAACGCATGCTTTGCAACGCTCCTGTTCTCACTCTACCCGACGGAAACGACGATTTCATTGTCTATTGTGATATTTCCAACCTTGGTCTTGGTTGTGTTCTCATGCAACGGGACAAAGTCATAGCTTACGCATCTCGCTAGCTCAAAGTCCACGAGAAGAACTATACAACCCATGATCTCGAGCTAGGCGCAGTTGTTTTTGCGTTAAAGATTTGGCGACACTACCTATATGGTACTAAGTGTACGATCTTCACCGATCATAGGAGCCTACAACACATCTTTAATCAGAAGGAACTTAATATGCGTCAACGCCGATGGGTAGAACTTCTCAACGATTACGACTGTGAGATCCGTTATCACCCAGGCAAGGCAAATGCTGTTGCCGACGCACTTAGCAGACGGAGCTATCTGCTTAGCTCTCGTAACGTTCAAGCCCAGCACGACCTCGAAACCCTCATTCGCGAAGCTCAGCATGCCTGTTTTAATGAACACACACTGAAGAAGGAAAGAATCTACCACGATGGAGCCCAACTTGTGAGCAAATCTAATGGGATATTCCACTTCCTGGACGGAATTTGGATCCCTAAACGGACCGATTTGCGACAGATACTGATGGACGAAGCCCACAAATCCCGGTATTCTATTCATCCCGGTGCCGACAAAATGTACCAGGACCTTCGCTATAAGTACTGGTGGTCGGGCATGAAGAGGGATATCGCTCTCTATGTTGGAAAATGCCTAACTTGTGCTAGAGTCAAGGCCGAACATCAAAGACCCTCGGGCTTACTCGAACAACCACCGATCCCCATGTGGAAGTGAGAGAGTATAGCTATGGACTTCATAACCAAGCTACGACACACGTCATCAGGTCACGACAGCATTTGGGTTGTGGTCGACCGTTTGACGAAATCAGCTCACTTTTTGCCAATACTAGAAGACTACAAGGTAGAACGATTAGCCCGAATCTACACCGACGAGATCATTTGTAATCATGGCACGCCTCGTGACATCATCTCTGATCGTGATGCTCGGTTTACTTCGCGACTGTGGGAAACGTTCCAAACGACACTCGGTACATCGCTTAATCTAAGTACCGCCTTCCACCCGCAAACCGACGGTCAGACTGAAAGAACGATTCGTACTCTTGAAGACATGCTCCGTTCGTGTGTCATAGACTTCGGTGGTAATTGGGATAAATACCTGCCTTTAGTCGAATTCTCGTATAACAACAGCTATCATTCTAGCATCCAAATGGCACCATTCGAGGCATTATACGGAAGAAGATGTCGATCGCCTATTGTGTGGCACGAGATCGGTCATTCGTAATTAACCGGTCCTGAGCTATTACAAGAAACGACAGACAAAATTTTCCAAATTCGAGACAACCTGGTGAAAGCTCGGAATCGACATAAAAGTTACGCCGACAAACAACGCAAGCCCCGTGAATTTGACGTTGGTGACTACGTACTCCTAAAGGTATCACCTTGGAAGGGTGTAGTCCGATTCGGCAAAAAGGGAAAACTCGCGCCTCGATATGTTGGACCTTTTAAGATTCTAGAAAGGATCGGAAAATTCGCCTACAGACTCGAACTACCGGAGGAACTTAGTAATGTCCACCCGACTTTCCACGTGTCAAACCTCCGAAAGTGCCTAGCCGACCACGACTTATACGTTTCTCTCGATGATCTGCAAGTGAACGAAACATTACACTTCGTGGAAAAGCCTGTCGAAATCATGGATCGCCAAACCAAGCAACTCAGACTCTCTCACATTCCTATTGTGAAAGTCCGATGGGAAGGCAAACGAGGAGCAGAGTTCACTTGGGAACTCGAAGGCGAAGTACCCGCAGTTGTTTAAAGAGAAAGTCTAGAAAGAGAAAGTTCTCAAACGTGAATCACGGCATTGTACAGCTTCCAGCTTAATTTCGGGACGAAATTCCCTAAATAAGGGGAGGCTGTAACACCCCATGTTTTCACAAGTCAAGGTCAAAGTCAACGACCGGTTATACGGATTTGACTTGTAGAAATTTCTTTATTTTATTTGTATTATGTGGAGTAAGTGTTGTTAATTACAAGCCATCGGCGTATTATTCAAACGACTTACGACTGTGAACTATAGGAAGTAACAATGCGATAAAGTTAATCAATTGATAATCAAGCTATGCTAATTAAATCGACATCGAATCGGAACTCGAATTACGTATTCTAATCATGGTTATACGTGTGTGTGCTTTATGTGTTACTTATGCATGTTTATATATATTGTGGAGATCAATCGAAACTCGAAATGCAATCGAACTCAATCGAACTCGAACCCGAATCGAAATCGAACTATGATATTTAGTAGTTGGGACTAAAAGTAATTTGACTAGGAAACCCTATCGTGTCGAACCGCTCGCAATAGAAATCGAAACGCCAAAAAATATCGTCGCGTCGAACATTCAAACCAAGTGCCATCCGACCGGATAGCCTCTTGTCCGTAGATCCGATGCCATCCGACCAGGATGTCATCCTACCGGATAGCCATCCGGGCGGTGTGTCATTCGATTGGATAACCCTTTCCTCTTTTGGAATCCTATAAATACCCCTGTCATTGTCATTCTTTCCGCTTTTGGAAATCCACTGTCCGAACAGCTCGTGCTCCCCACCTTTTCTTCGATTTCTCTCAATCCAGGTAAGATCTCACCCTAAATCTTGTACTTTCTTGATCTAAACGCACTCCTACACCTTTCTACCTTTTAAATCTTAACTTTCAACCATGAAATCACTAGATTTCGGGTGTTCTAGGATGATGTCATCATGTGTTCTTCAAGAACTTCATGTTTTGACTTTAATCCACCAAGAACCACTGAGATCTAACCGATTTCCACTCGATTACAGAAGGATCTCGTAAAGATCTCGAGACAAGAGCGGTGAAAAAGGATTGGAAGATGGTTTCTAACTTTCTTTCAACACTTTTGCACTCATTATACTCAAAGACGATAGGATCCGACCCTGATCTAGTCTTCTACTCAATTATAGTGTTGTACTAGCTCGAGATCCGGATTCTACCTACGAGACTACCGATTTCGGGTTAAACAAGAACAACCGTCTCGAGTAGGTAACTGACCGAGCTAGGGTGATTCCTGGTCGGTTTGGTCACTTGGGTCAAGGCATGTTTCCGTTGGTTAACACGTTGTCAACACGTCTCGATAAAACAACAAAACAAACAAGATAACCAAGGGTAAGACGAACGGGATAGCCACAACGGAATACCATCCGATCAGATTGTCATCTGAATGGATAGTTCATCCGAACGGATTAGACATTGGGTCCCACACTTGACTAGCCTTATCCGAAGTTTGAGTATCGATCGAATTGCTATCCGATCGGACGACCATCTGATTGGATTACTCTTCGGATCATGAGATACTAAGACTTTAAAGACTTAAACAATTTTCAACATGTTCAATAACAGGGTTGCCACCCGATCGGATGGACGTCCGACCGAGTGACTCTTCTGATGTAAACTTGTTCTCTTCACTAAATCGCCGTCCGACCGGACCACCGTCCGACCAGATGACCATCCAAACGGATTGTCATCCGCACGACCGACCGTCCGATCGACCGACTTGAAAGACAGAGATACTTTGATGTTTTTAAAATGCTACAACGAAAACCTCAAAAGTCAAGCCATCATACACAAACACATTCTTCTTATAGGAAGAAACAATCCACTCGAATAGTCATCCGACCGGATAACCTATCCGACCGGATGACCATCCGAACGGATTGTTATCCGCACGGATTGCTGTCCGCTCTGATTGCCATCCGATCGAACTACTATCCGACTCACTCATACCTTGTATCGTCTTACGCATCACTTATCGTTATGCTATCGAATCTATTCTGGCTAACCTTACTCGCTAAGCGCTCCCTTCAATCCATTAACTGCTGTGAGTATACTCGATCCCTTTTTGCTTTACGCACTTTTGGGTGTTACATACGTTACGAATATTCAAACTACAAAAATCACACTACTCAATACTATTTAAACGCTAACCGTTAATGCATGTTATACGTGGCTTATGAATGCTTGTTTGTTATGTTTACACATGGAATGCTGTCTACCTGCCTTAGCAACGATAGTACTATAGTTTGGACTCAGCACCCGTTCACATGGGGGTTGTTAAGGACAATTACTTGCATGGATTACGGTGGTAATCATGTATTGCGAACTGCCTCGGGCAGTCAACCCACAGTCATTGGTATCGATGGATCTATGTCGATAACTAACGTGCTTCATTTCACTATGTGTACGTGCTGGTTACGCGTAAACGAATTCGAACTCTATATGCTATTATCAAACTTGTATGCTCACCTTTACATTTTATGTATTGACTTTATTTTAACGTATGTGACAGGTGCTTAGGACGCACACTTGGTAGGAATTTGAAGCTAGAATAAAGCTTTAGAGCCCAACAAATAGTTGTTTGTAGTGGTCAAACTAAGGGTCTCTAGAAGCAGATAAACAATTGCGGTCTATTTAAATCTGAGTTGTCGGAACAGAATATTTGCCTGGATTTTTGTCTGTAATAATTATTTTGCTGTTTGAGATACGGTATGAGACGTATTATTTAAATTGAATAGTAATGATAATTGTTATGGAAACTTCTGGACAATCTGTTTCGCTCAGTGCCATGCCCCGATGATTCCGCCATCGGTTAGGGTGTGACACTAATTTCTCATTCAAATCTTCACTGTCATCAGCCTCTTCTACTTTAACCTTTTTGGCGTTTTGAACCTGTTTTTGAATGCCTTATGTAGATCCTTATTTTCCTACATAACAGCCGTCTTTAGAAGATGCTTATTTTTTGTGGCATCTTTTATGGTGGGTGGATATATACTTGTTTGATGACATGTTGAAGACCAACGCCTGCTCTAATGTATTGATCCCTTCATGCCATCCATATATCCATCAAGAACAAAGTGACATGATGTCATATCAGTGTCATCAGTCTCTTTATCTTGAATATTTGTCCATCTCATTCAGCAAAAGATTATAGAGATACCCAACTCAGAGAACAATCCATTCAGTGAAACTTCATTCAGATCAATACTCAATATAGCAGAATCGAGGTTCTGCATCTGTGGCTTTTTTAAGTATTATTTTTTGGCGTTTTTAAAGTGAATGGTTTATAGGGAATATGGCGTTTGTTTCTGGTTTTGTGATAAGTTGTTTGTGCAGAGAAGTCTCTCTTTATAGGATGTTTTTGGCGCGTAGTTTAGGCGTGATTTTATTTATAATAAATGATGTTAATAAAGTAGCCGTCTTTTCAGTTTACTGTGTATTTTTACTGTTTTTTTGTTCAGCTTTTTATGAGTTTTTAGGGTCATAGACTTTCCATCTCCCAGGTTTTGCGTTTTTGAATGGGTTTAAGTTGTTTTTGGCCTTTTTTTTCATTTTTAGATTTTATTAATTAATACTTCTGCAAATTACTTTCATTATAGTTTGGGAGTTTTTGGCGTTTTTACTCCATTTATGGCATTTTCTTATGCATTATGACTGTTTGGCGTTTTATTAAGATAATGTATTTTTTTTATTCTAAGTTGAAAAATACATAGCAAACAACAGAAAAAGAAAATTAAAAAAATAAAAATAAAAACAATTCATCTTCCAAATCTTCACTGTCATCAGTCCCTTTCTTCTTTTGAATCATGTTTGCTGGTGGTTTGGCTTAGCCATGCTTGTGTTTTTGTGGCCGTTTGGAAAGACAAAATGACATGAGTTTTTTTTTTTAATATGTATCTTCAAACAACTCATTAGTGTCATTCGTCTTTTCATGCCACTAAAATATTTATCAAGAACAAAACACAGAAAATGACATAAGTTGACCCCAGCATCTTTTTGTTTATGATTTGTCCATCTCATGCAACAAAATGTTATTTGAGTCACAACACCTCAGATAAGAATGCATTATCCGAAACTTTGGCGTAGAACAATATTTTAAATATACAAGAAACGATGTTGGGCATTTTAGGCGTTTTACTGAGGAAATAGTGTATCTGAAAGAACCGTCGATCTTTTGGAATCTTTTGATGTTTGAGTGTTTTGGCGTTTTCTAAGATGAATTGTATATAGTAGAAAATATGGCGTTTTTTAGTAGTTGTGTTTGAAGTTTTGGGGATTTTGGTGTTTGTAAGTTGAATGGTATATAGTAGAAAATATGGCGTTTCAGGTTCTGGGGGGTGTGTTTTTATGTCTTGGATGTTTTTTGTTTTTATAGGGATGTGATTTGGTCCGTAATGGCGTTTTATTCATTAGTATGACGTTTTGGTATAGAGGTGTAAAGACGCTTTTACCCTTAATGAGGCGCGTCCGCGTAATAAAATTGATGTTATTTATGAAAACGCCACCGCGCCAATCTAGTCCATAGATTGTTTTAATCGGACGATCCATAAGCGTTCTCACCGTTCTCACACTTTCTACCGTAGATTGTTTGAATCAGATCGGGTCAGGTCCATTTCAATTTCAAACAATCAAACCCTAGTTCCTAACTTCCTATCACATTAACAAACAAAAAAGCATCAACATTCAAATCATCCCTACTTCTATTTCTCTTAATCACTAATAAAAGAACATAAAAACTTATCTAAAACATACATTGGTCTTTAATTAGAAGAATCCGACAAAAAAAAGTGGCTCAACCTCTTTCCTCTTGAGAAATCGCGACATAACTTCCCTACTCATTGATCTTTCATAATCCTATCACATACAAAATAAACAAGGATCTTCAAGTGTTCAACCATAACACATGTTCCTTAATTTTCAATTTAAAATTTTGAATTTCAAGCCCTAGTATTGTTATTTACCAACCAACAATCATATAATCAACAAAACCACCAACGATTTGGGGTTTTTTTTTATTACGTGGACTGATTTTGTTTAACAAAACTAGTAGTTGGAATGGGGCTTGAATAGGTATTAAGTTATTGGGCTTGATGGATTGAATTTAAGTTTTATTAAAGGTGTTAGTGGGCTAACTTGTTTACATAATTTGATCGGGTTTCAATCTGTGTTCATAATTTTTTTTATATAAATTCCTAACATTTTTTTCTAAGGGGTGCGGACGAAAATTTCCAAGGGGTGCAGTCGGGATTTTTCACGAAAAATACCACTAAATTTTTTTTAAGAGATGCGGCCGCCCACCCAACCCATAAAGTAGGTCCGCCCATGTATATGAATGAACATAAACGGACGTTCACGAACATAAATGAACGGACAAAACATGTGTTTATGTTCGTTTCTTTGATTAAATGAACAAAAACATTGATTTCAGCTTATGCAGTTTATAATGGATTTTAACATTTATACACTTACGTGAGTAACTCGAACATAATACATGTAACTTAATCATGTAAATGGGTTAATGTCATTACATACATCGATCAAACGGTTTGACGGAATGATTCAAAAAAATCTATTGATATTATATATTACAAATTGGTTTTAATAGGTATTAGAACCGGTCATAATATGTCGCAACCCCCGATCTCAGGTTCCCCGGAAACGGGCGGCTGCGAGCCAGTTTCGGTGGTATCGCGTATTGTCTAATTTGGCAGCGGAATTTTTCGTCAGAACCGTAGTTAGGAAATATTTTATTAGAGTAAAACACTACCATTTATATAACATTAAACATATGGGATTAACCCAAGTTCATAGTACATGCTTTTTCATATGAATAAATCTTATTTATTTAATAAAAACATCGATTTTATTTTTTGGTAACTTTATTGCCACTTTTCCAAGCATTCAGTGCTGTCCAGCTGGCTTCTATTTGGCTTTCACAGTTTGTTACCTGAAACGCGTTTTAAAAACATTTGTCAGTGAGAAATACTGGTGAGTGAATCCCAGTTTAATCAAGTTTAAATAAAAATCCCATTGTACAGTATTGAGGGCGATCCCGTAATTATATTTGTTTCCAAGACATAGCAATTAACATCCATGGTACTGTCGAACCCGACTTGTGGAAATGTTACTCCTTGACCAGGTGGTAACAAATTTTGTATACAAAACCCCAACATACTCATCATAATTGTATTCTTACAAATACTCAATAACTGTTATTCGCATGGAAAAGTATTTAAGGTTTTGTAAAAACAATTAACAAAAGGTTTACAAAAACCGGATCAACTCACATTGATATCTTAGATTTTCCGTAAGGGTTTCCTGGTGACAATCTATAATTTACACAAATGTACACGCGTTAGTATTAATAACCCATTTTAACATTAGTAATACCCTCCCCGAGACGGCATTCCAACGACTACGTCGGGCAGAACCACGACAGCCGTTACGGAACCCTAGATCAATAGGGAAGCGTATCTAATACGTATCCAGGGGTTATAATACTTACAACGGAGCAGAACTTCGCTAATTAGGGGGTATATTACTCGTATAATAAAGCCTATATTCAGAATTTTGAGATTGAGAAACGTTTGTGAGCGATCGGAACTGAAAGCCGATCCATTCTTATATAGTGCTGAAATATGCCTTTCTCGCGGCCCACGTAAAACAAGGACAGGGCTTACGCGGCCCGCGTCAAACCTGGGTCAACGCGTAGCTTGTCCGGATCATCACATAGACTCGCCACGATGATGATATGTGTCATCACCGGGCTGCGCCACAACTTTCGATCTCACGCGGCCCGCGTAAACTAATCAGGGGTCTTACGCGGCCCGCATGAACTTAAAAATCAACGAAATCAGGTTCTAACCTTTATACCGCACGCGTAAGAGTTGAGGTGGGTTCTACGCGGCCCTCCTCAGCTTAAGTTTCAGATTTTTAATACTATTTAATATATTTGAGGCCCGTTTTCGCGTATGGGGTGTATTTTGGGACATTTTAGAATATTTTTAAAATATATTGGGGTGACGGAAAATTATTCGAGGATGTCGGTTGAGAATTGTTACATCCTCCCCACCTTGTTTTAGAGCTCGTCCTCGAGATCTACTGGAACAAGTGCGGATATTTCCTTTGCATTTCAGATTCAAGCTCCCATGTGTAACACCCCGAAAATATAAATCCTTATATTAAAATTAAAAGTAAAATAAACAAGATTCAACCAACTAGGAATTTTAACTCAGTTAAATACAAGCCTTGAAATAACCCATGATAGGGTTAAAACACTCAAACTTAAGGATAAATCAAAGTTGAGGGTGTAAACTTGTCAAAACTGAAACTTAGGTTACTAATAATAACCCAAAACAAAACCAAACACCCAAAAGCTGGTGTCTGGTCGAACAGAGAGCAAGGGGGCGACACAGGGTTTTCTTCAAACCCTTGTTTCATATCAAATCTCCAAATTGAAGTTTCAAATCTGCCCTAAATCAAGTCTTGAATATAAATTAGTAACCCCCTTGTAGTAAGGATCAAAAGGTATGTAAAATTTTTATATTTTGAATCACCAAAAATTCTAGGTTAATGGTGAATAGCTGAAATTGGACCTAGATAGGTCATGCATGAATGAATCTTGAAGCAATATGTTGTTTAGGATTAAACCCTAGATGATAAATTGTGAAAACCATTGCATGTTACTTGAAGAAATTACAATCACCATTGTAGGTGATTTATGATAGTGTGAAGACTAGACAAGTACTAGAATTGTGAATTTTAATCTATAGAAAAACTGAATGGTATGATGAAATTCAGCAAATTTAATGTTTAAATGATACAAGTGGCTTAATTATAGTGAAATTGGATGTTAAATTTCATGTCATGAACTTAGTAATTATTGTAGAAAAATCTGTCTCGTTAGGTGTTCGTAGTAATGCCTAATCGAAGATTTAAATACTAGAATAGTAGGAAAACGCAGAAATTATCATGACTCATAATGATACAATTATGGTCATGAAAAGAGTTCTAAACAAGTTGTAAAACTGAATTTTCTAGGCAAAGAATCCGGATCATCAAGCGGACAAGCCGGAGGGAATTCACGGGGGAAAGGCGTGCTCTAAAGGTACGAAATTACCGTTTCGTTACATTATGTACTATTTGATAGTTTTATGTTGTAGTTTGAAAACATGGTAAACAAGATAGATCAATATATCACGGAAGTGACTTTTCGTCTTAATCTTGTGAGACGGGTCAAAACAATTGTTAGAAATTTGATGTTTGAATTACCTTGTTTGATGATTAACTCTTGGTGTTTAAACGGGTCGAACAATCAAATAAGGCATGATTAATATTTCGGATTATGATAGAAAGATCTTTGATGATTGGTTAATATAGGCATCATTTAAGTAATATGAGGTTTTAAATGTTTCGTATCATAGAAAAATTGAAATTCAAGATGTTAGAATCTTGGTGTAAAAATCAAACAAAGCAAAAACTTGAAATCCCAGGTACTACCGTAAATTACGGTAGTACCGTAATTTACGGTGTATGTAAATTGTTTACGGTGGAAACCACCTGATTTACGGTGACCATATGTCTTCATAACTCACCGTAAATTACGGTAACACCGTAATTTACGGTGAACCCAGAAACCTTTAATTTGTTTTATTTCATGTTGATGATTGGACTATACGTTTAAGTATTATGTACCAAAGTCAAAACTAATGTTTTTTTTTTTGGTTTTGACCCTAGGTGTTTAGATGGATCGTACGGATGGTGATCAAGCATTGTCGAAGAACCGAACACAACTTTTGAAGCTTCCGCTATGTGTCCTAATCCTACTTAAACTTTGTTCATGGGTTGTATATCAATTTACAAACAACTTTTGAATGTTCTAACTTAGTCACGTGTTGACTTTCTTTTATAATACTTCTAAAAAACATATGTAAATCTTTAATTTTGGTATAAATATATATAAATCTAGTAATTAATTCTAGTAAAAATATAAGGGTGTTACACATGTGTACTCAGGTCCTCTTTTGGAGTCCCACTTCACTTTGACCAGAACTAGTCTCTTATGCTTGAGATTCTTGACTTTCCTGTCTTCAACTTGTAGAGGCCTTTCTACAAACTTGAGTTGTTCGTTTACCTCTATATCCTTAAGAGGTATTACTAGTGATTCTTCAGCTAAACATTTCTTGAGATTAGATACATGAAATACATCATGTATTCCTGCCATTTCCTATGGCAGTTGTAGCTGATAGGCTACAGGTCCTATTCTTCTAATAATCTCAAAAGGTCCAATATACCTGGGACCTAGTTTTCCTCTTTTGATGAATCTTACTACTCCTTTCCAAGGAGAGACTTTTAACAATACTTTATCTCCTACTTGAAATTCCAATGGCTTGCGTCGGTTATCAACATAACTCTTCTGTCGATCACGTACTGCTTTCAGTCGTTCCTTGACTTGAATAATCTTGTCGGTTGTTTCTTGTACTATCTCAGGTCCAGATAGTTGCTTTTCCCCAATTTCTGCCCAATAGACTGGGGTTCGACACTTTCGTCCATAAAGTGCTTCGAATGGTGCAGCATTGATACTTGTGTGATAACTATTATTATAAGAAAATTCTATTAAAGGTAAGTGATCATCCCAATTACCTCCGAAATAAATTACACAAGCTCTAAGCATGTCCTCCATTGTCTGAATTGTTCTTTCGCTTTGTCCATCCATTTGAGGATGATAAGCTGAGCTTAGATTCAACTTGGTTCCCATGGCTTTTTGGAAACTTGACAAAAAATGAGAGGTAAATCGGGTATCCCTATCAGAAATAATTGATAAAGGAATTCCATGCAAGGAAACAATTTCATTTACATACAATTTAGCTAGTTGTTCCATACTGAAAGTTTCCTTCATTGGTAGGAAATGAGCTGACTTGGTTAGCCTATCTACAATCACCCAGATTGTATCATTTCCTTTCTTTGTTTTGAGTAACTTAGTAACAAAATCCATTGTTATCAATTCTCATTTCCACACTGGCATTTCTAATTGCTGTAACAAACCTGAGGGTTTCTGGTGTTCAGCTTTAACTTATGAATAGGTTAAACATTTAGAAACACAGACTTCTATGTCTTTCTTCATTCCTATCCACCAGAATTTTTTCCTTAAATCCTGATACTTTTTATCACTTACTGGATGCATCGTATACTTAGACTTATGGGCTTCTTCTAATATATGATGACGTTGGTTTCCTAATTTAGGTATCCACATTCTCTTTTTATGGAATCTCCAAATTCCATCTATTCCTTGTTCTAATTCCTTAACCATACGTTTTAGTTTTTCAGCATCATCCTTGATTACTGATTCTTGTACTTCTCTTATTTGATCATTTAAATCTACTTGTAGATTTAATTTAAGAGAACGTACCCTTTTTGGCTTTTCATGATACTTTTGACTTAAAGCATCTGCTACTACATTTGCTTTTCCTTCATGATACTGGATATCACATTCATAGTCACTAAGCATCTCCATCCAACGTCTTTGTCTCATATTCAACTCCTTTTGCCCGAAAACATACCTTAAACTCTTATGATCAGTGAATATGGTAAACTTACTACCATAAAGGTAATGTCTCCAAATCTTAAGGGCAAAAATTATAGCTCCTAGTTCTAGATCATGGGTTGAATAGTTTTCTTCATGATTCTTCAGTTGTCTAGATGCATATGCTATAACCTTTTGGCGTTGCATTAATACACATCCATAACCTAACTTAGAAGCGTCACAATAGACTACAAAGTCTTCAGTTCCTTCTGGTAACGCTAATATGGGTGTATTAGTTAATCTTTGCTTAAGAATTCTAAAAGCTTCTTCTTGTTTTGGCCCCCATTCAAACTTAATGGATTTACAGGTTAACTTAGTTAAAGGAATGGCTATTCTAGAGAAATCTCGAATAAATCTTCTATAGTAACCGGCCAATCCTAAGAAACTTCTAACCTCGGTTGGTGATTCAGGGGTTTTCCATTTAGTAATCGCCTCAATTTTTGTTGGATCCACATGAATTCCTTCACGGTTCACTAAATGTCCAAGAAATTGTACCTGTTCTAACCAAAACTCGCACTTTGAAAATTTAGCATAAAGCTTTTCCTTTCTTAATAGACTTAAAAGTGCGTGTAGATGCTTTGCATGTTCCTCTTTATTCTTAGAGTAAATTAGAATATCATCTATGAAAACAATTATGAATTTATCCAAATATGGCTTACATATTCGGTTCATCATGTCCATAAATGCGGCTGGGGCATTGGTTAAACCAAATGGCATGACAGTAAATTCATAATGACCATACCTTGTTCTGAAGGCAGTCTTAGGAATATCCTCTTCCTGTACCTTTAATTGATGATATCCTGACCTTAAATCGATTTTAGAGAAAAATCGAGCTCCTTGCAGTTGATCGAACAGATCATCGATTCTCGGTAATGGGTACCGATTCTTAATTGTGACTTTGTTCAGTTCACGGTAATCAATACACATACGCATTGATCCGTCCTTCTTTTTAACAAATAAAATCGGCGCTCCCCATGGCGACGAACTTGGCTGTATGAATCCTTTTTCTAACAATTCATTTAATTGTTTCTTCGGTTCCTGCATTTCTGCGGGTGCCAAACGGTAAGGTGCTTTGGCAATTGGTGCTGTTCCAGGCAGTAGGTGAATTCTGAATTCAACTTCTCTGTCTGGTGGTAGCCCTGGCAATTCTTCTGGAAATACATCTGAAAACTGGGACACTACTGGAATGTCTTTTAGTTCTTTTCCTTTAGTGTTAGTGATTATGAAAATAAAATACACTATAGAACATTTTCTTATATAACTTGCAGTTTTCATCATAGAGATGAATTTTGTAGATCTAGAGGGCTTATCTCCTTTAATTGTGATCGTTTTACCTTTTGATGAATTTACTTGGATTGACTTTTGATCACATAAAATACTAGCTTGGTTGGCTATTAACCAATCCATTCCTAAGACAACATCAAATCCCGTCAGGTTCATAGGATAAAGGTTTGCCATAAACTTTTGATCTAAAATTTCTATTCTTGCTCCCTGCAAGATTTCAGAAATCCTAACAGTTTCTCCATTAGCTGTCTCTACTAGACATTCTTGTGGTAGTTTAGTTAATGGCTGATTTAGCAGTTTGCAAAACGAAGTATTAATAAAACTTTGGTTCGCACCAGAGTCAAATAATACTTTAGCAAATACATCATTAACTAAAAACGTACCAGCTATCACGTCTGGAATCATCTTGGCTTCATCTGCAGTCAGAACAAATGCTCTAGCATTTTTAGTGTTCTTGTTGTTCACAGCTGGAGCCAATTTCGGACAGTTTGTCTTAATATGACCTTTTTCTCCACAATTATAGCATAGTCCATTACTAGATTTTCTCCTGCAATCTTCTTCCTTGTGTCCTGGCATCTTGCAGAAATTGCAAAGAGTAGAACATTTTCCCGAGTGCTTTTTCTTGCAGATCTTGCAGAAAGGTGCAGAGGTAGAACCCATATTCCTACTGTTGTAATTCCCAGAACGGAATTCTTGAGTAAGACTTTGGGTTAGGTTTCTCCTCTGTTCTTCTTCTTTAGTACGGATTAATTCATCTGTCAAGGTATTCGCTAGTTCTATAGCTTCTTCTATAGTTTGAGGTCTAGCTGCCTTGACTACATGTCTAATCTCTCCGATTAATCCCCAGATGTAATGAGAGATTAATACTGGTTCAGGTGATGCAAGGGTTGGCACTATTCTAGCATATTCAAAAAATGTAGTAGTATACCCCTTACTATCTACCCCTGTCATTCTTAAGTATAAGAATTTATTTGCTATTTGTTCCTTTTCATTGGGAGGGCAGAATTTCCTTTCTACCATATTCTTAAATTCCTCCCATTCCATGTTGTAAACCCTATCACTTCCTCTTGATTGGAGGATAGTGTTCCACCATTCTAAGTCTGAGTTCTTAAATAGATTAGAAGCAAACATTATTTTGTCTTCTTCAGCACACTTGCTTATTTTAAAACAGCATCAGTCTTCTCTACCCAGGGTAGAGCTGCAATGGGTCCTTCATTGCCCGAGAATTCTATTGGTTTGCAGGACCAGAATTCTTTGTAAGAACAACCGTAAGACACGGTTCTTCTTCTCTTGGGGATATGCACTTGAAGTACGGGTCCATTGTTCACGATGTGTTTTGGTTCAATTGGTCGCTTACTGCTATGTTTACTTTTATTATTCGCTTCTTGAACTGTTTGAATAATAAATGGCATTGCATCTATGATTCCTTGTGCCACAATGTGTGGAACGGCACTATTATCCATTTGGTTTCCATTGTTATTGATGCTCGGATTCTCATTAACCACGTTAATGTTACTCTGGTTATCGTTATTCAGATTTCCTTGATTTCCTTCATCGGCCATCTGAATTTTAAACATTTACCCCGTATTAATATCACAAAATAATATTAATATAGTCAATCACATGACACGCATTTTTGTCAAAAGCGTCGATCATTGCGACTTTACTCTATTCATATACTATTATGCATCTATTACATACCAGTACTGAAATAAAAATTACAATACCAACTGAAA